>ML014193.1:0-79043 GCA_003615045.1 Caulochytrium protostelioides | reverse complement strand
AACAAAAATTGGGTGGGTGACCGAGTTGGTCTAAGGTGCCACGTTAAGGCCGTGGTCTCTCCGGAGGCGCGGGTTCGAATCCCGTCCCGCTCAATATTTTTCCTTTTTTTGAAATTCAGCCATACCCGCATTCTGGTTCCGGGCCCGGTTTTGCGTAGCACAAGGTTGTATACGTGTGTAATGAAATGACTTGATCCGGTGGATTCTATTATTGTTTTCCTCAGTTTTCTCAACGCCACGCTGCTCAGCCAGCCGACCGATCGCGTGGAGCCAGCGGTGGTTGCGGCATCTACCGGGGCACGGTGTCTCCGCTTCGAAGAGATCACCCCACTCGAGTATTGTTTTGTTGATGCTGCGGAGTGGGAATCTCGCTGCAATGCGGCGGGCCAAGGCCGCGTTTTTCGTTCATTTGTTTGCTGCCTTGTCGGTGTCACGCGTGTTGCGCGGAGTGGTATCTTGTATTGATTGTCATTTGTTTGCATGCGCAACGTGTTGTCTCCCTATATTGTCGGATGGGCCATCAGGGTAGATCCAACTACCTTTGCACGACCTAGCACGGCCTATATATATATATATATATATATTGCTCTCTTTCACATCATTTTTTTCGGGTGAGATCGACAGCGCCATCAGAGACCCTAGCCGTGTGTTCAAACTCAGGATTGAGGGGTGCACACCGCCTGTTGCCGATCTTCTCAGGCGCATCTTTGTAGACTGATGTCTTGCTTCGTCCCGGTTGCTCTCGCCTGAGATCCATCGACGTAAATTATCTTGGATCTACGTTGATTACACTGCCATCATCTGCGGGAATGGGCACATGCATTGGTATGCGACCCCCCGTCCGCTGCATCTGCCTTGCCGCCCCTTTTCCCTGATCCTGCTGAGCAGATCTCGTGTCTCCTGCCTCTGCCTCCCTTAGGTTGTGCGCCGCCATGGCAAAACTATCCTTTGACGCCATCTGCCAATACTCCGAAGACTCCATCCGCCAGTGCCGTGAGTTGGCGCATTATTTCAAGCGACGCTGCCAACATGAGCTCGAGTTCTACAAAACCGCGACTAAGAACGCGCCCGTCGCGTCCGGCTCCAAAGGGAAGGGCACCGTGTCAGGCTCCCTGGGAACGACGCCGCTCCAGCCCGCAAATGTCGCCGAGCATGACTCGCCCACCCAGGGCACATCGCTGTGGTCCTTTGTGGACACTATGTGCAGCCAGTACACGAAGACGGCGCAGCTCCACCGCGTCTGGGCCATCCATCTGGCAACGACGGTCCTGGAGCCACTGCAGACCGACATCCGCGGGTTCGAAGTCGCGCTGAAGGCTCATGTTGAGCGCGGCGCCGGCTACACGAAGAGTCTGCAGGATGTCTACACGTCGCTGAAGCGCGCCAAAGCGGTTTATGACGGATGTCAGAGCGCGGTCATCGAGGCAGGCAGTGCGCTCCAGAAGGCCCGACAGAACCCGAATGTGCGTGAGAAGGATTTGGAAAAGATATCTCAAAAAGCGGTAGCGCTGCAGGAAAAGTCGCAAATGGCAGCCGATGCGCTCCAGGTGTGCCAAGACATCTGCAATGTGGCACAAGAGGACTACTACAACTCGCTCATGCCTTCGCTCATTGAGGAGATGCGCCAGAAGGAAGAGGACCGCTGCTACGCCATCAAGCGGTTCCTCACGCTCTACAACGACCTGGAGAAGCAGTTCGCCGATGCACGGATGACCTTGCACGAGATGTCGGGTGACCAGATCCAGCAGATCGACATCGAAGAAGATTTGGATGTCTTGCGCAAAGAAACAATCGCCGTAGTTCACGAAGATAGGGCTCAAGATGCCGTCTCCGTCGCCAGTCTACTGAATCCCTTGAAGTCGGGCCGGATGTTAGTCAAGAGCGGTGAAGTCCTCGCTTCCTGGAAGAACCGCTACTTTTGTTTCATGCATATGGAGCGCCGTCTGTATATCTTTGACGGCGAGGACGCGCTTTGTCCTCGGGATGTGATCTCCATCACGAATGCCAGTATCCACGCCTTGCATCCGTCCTACTTTGGAAAACCCCATGCATTTCAAATCATCTACGATTCGCCGGATAAATCCACGCGACATGTCGCGAATCTGGCAGCCGAGTCTGCGACCGAGACCGACTGCTGGATGGAGCACCTCCGGAAATACACGTACTGCTGCGCGACCTGCGCGGCGTCGTTTGGTTACCGGCAAGAGACGCAGTTCAATTCACATCTGGTGGCCGGCGAATCCGGTTTCCGGCCCGTCCGCTCGTTCCAGCTCATGATTGGCGAAATTAAGGATCTGCCGACATTCAACGTCGCCGGCCTGCGGAATGTGAATCCGTACTGTATCATTCTTTTCGATGATGTGAAACACGCCCGGACCCTGACGAAAACCGGCGAATCGTGCATGTTTGGCGAGACCTTCCACTTCGACAATATTGCTCCCCACTTCGCGCGCCTTCGTATCTTAGTCTTCCACCACTCACGCCTGCAGCGGGACGTAGAGATTGGCTACGTCTCCATCAACATGAGTGCACTGCGCCCCGATGTTCAGAAGGACCACTGGTACAGCATCCGGCCTTTCCCGCGGCCAGGCGAAGAGCTGCCAAGTTCCATGGGATCTATCCGTCTGGTCTTCACGTTGCACCAGGCGTATCTTCTTCCCGTCGAGGAGTATCAGGGCTTCTTGCGGTTGGTGTCACAGCCCCGGCTGGAGTGCATCCAGCAGCTCGGGAAAGTGGTCTTCAACAAACGCGAGGCGCTGGCACGGCACACAGTCAACCTTTTCACGTGTCTCTCGCAAGAAATCCCGGGACTGTATGTTCTACTGCGCGAGGAGATCATGAACACAGACAATGCCAACATCATTTTCCGCGGCAACTCGCTGACTACGAAGGCGCTTGATTACTTCCTTAAAGTGGCAGGGATGCAGTATCTTCATGAGACCTTGATGCCGCTGATCCGCAACATTGCCTCCAAGTTCAGCAAGGAGGCCCCTGAAGTCGATCCCGCCCGCATGGAAGGGCAGGCTGTGGATACAGTGATCAAGAAGAACTGGAAGCGGCTGCTGGAGCAGGTCGGCTTGATATGGGATTCGATCTACATCTCGGCCGCGACGATGCCCCGCGAGCTGGTGAAAGTTTTCTATCTGATCCGGACGCTGATCCTTGAAAAGTATAAGGATGAGCGCCATATCTACCCGGCCATCTCTGCGTTCCTCTTTTTGCGGTTCTTCTGCCCCGCTATTCTTAACCCCAAGCTGTTTGACATTATGGCGGACCATCCGGAGCCTCAGGTGGCCCGCACGTTGACGCTGATCGCCAAGATTCTGCAGTGCCTGTCGAACGGGGTCACCTTTGGCGTGAAGGAGCCGTATATGGTCGAAGCAAACCGGTTCCTGGAGCGCAATACGGATCGCTTCAGTATGTTTATCAGCAAGTGCTCGATCATCACGCCCGAAGAGCATCTCGATCTGATCCAGCTGCAGCCCCAGATTGGCCCGATCGCCCACATTCCGTCGTCGATTCAGCCGCTGAATACCTACGCGTCTGCCCGCGTGACGGCAATGGAGGTCGCCCAGACCATAGCGTCGCCGCTGACCCGCCCCAACCAGATGGATCTGCGTCGCGAGCTCGAAGCCATGTACCGCATCTTCTACCAGCACATGACGGCCCTGCGGGAGCTCCCGCCGAGCGAGAAGGTGCCCTCGGAGCTCTTTGCCCATCTGAACAGCTTAAAAGCCGCGCACGACGCGTACGATGGCCCCTTGCAGAGTACCGGGTCGCCCCCGGTCCCGGTGGCGGCGGCGTCCGGCAGCACGACGACCGATGTGACTGCTCCGTCGGCGCCTCTCCTCCTTTCCCACTCCAGCGTTGGGCCTTCCTCGACCGATGATCTCATCGGCAAGCCTAAGGGCAGCCCGCTGGACGGCAAGGCGCGGCTCCATCCCGCGAGCGACAAGCCGCCGAGTCTGTCGCACTCGGTATCCATGCCCAGTATCACGATCGGCTCGGGCGCCGGCAGCGTCACATCGGCGCCGGATCTTCCGGACGAAGGATCGGTGGACGACTTCGAGAGCATTCTGCCCGAGATCACCCGCGAGTCGACGGTGCTGTCGCACTCCTCCTCGGGTCGCGCCGCACCACCCCTGAAGTCCAGCATCGCGCGGTACGGGAGCTCGCCGCAGGCAGCCTCGCTCAGCGGGCTGCACCCCATCCGGGAGAGGCCGCCGTTGGGCTCTGCCGAGGCGCCCGCGGGCAGCTTCCGCCTGAGCGAGAGCCCGCGCCGCTCGTCGTTCCAGGGGATCCAGCTTGACCTGAGCAGCGGGGCATATGCCCACCTGGACGGCGCGCTGGGCATCCTCGAGACGACCGGCGTATGGACGAGCCAGGAGATGGAGGAGGAGGACGCGACGCAGGGCTCGGTGATGCGCGCATGGACGCACCACGGCTCACACGCGCACGCGCCGACGCCGAAGCCCAGCAAGAGTGGCGGGTCCGTGGGCGGGTCCGTGGGGGCGAGCGACCCCGCGCGCTCCAAGGCCCGGCTGCGCTTCATGGCCCGCGGGCCCGGCAACGACACCGCCACGATCAGCGGCGACGGCACGCATGCCGCGGACTTCTCCCCGCGGCCGTCGCGCTTCCGCAACGTCTTCGGCCACCGCGACTCGGGGAAGGCCGGCGGCACCGCGGCCGCGCGGAACGCGATGACCAGTCTCGAGTCGATGGAGACATTGTTCCCCCCGACGTATGTGCCACAGGACGCACCCATCGCGGTCGGCTCGGATGCCGTCGACCCAATGGCCGCATTGGCGTTCAGCATGGTCACCCGCGACGGTGCGGCGCACGCGATGGCGCCGCGTACCGAGGCCTTGGATTCCCGGCCGGCCGACGCGACCGTGGCCGAGGCGAGCGGCGCAGCAGCGAGTGCTGGCATCTCGAGCGGCAGCGTCTCGTGGCTGCAGAGCACCAAGAGCAAGACCAAAGCGCTGGTCAGTGGCGGCGTCACGGTGGCCGCCGAAAGCGGCATCAGCGAGGCATCTCTACCGGCCGACCTGGCCGCTTCCGCCCCCGCGTCCTCCATTGGGGCATCGGTGCCGAGCTCGGCCCCGGTCTCGCTCCCAGCGTCGGGCTCGGTCTCAGCCAGGCTCGCAGACGCTTTGGGCGGGTCGATGGCGGGCTCAGCCGTGCAGCGGACGCGGATGGCGAACTTGAGCTGCGCGTCGAGTTCGAACTCGATCTATGTGCTGGCGGAGCTCCCCCCGACGTCGCAGAGCAACAGCACTCATGATTTGGAAAGCAGTATCCTCCAGAACCTACAGCAAGCGATCTTGCCGGAAGCGAGCTTGTCGGGCCCTGCGCCGGACCCCGCCCCCGAGACATCGGAGCCGTTCGCCTCGCTCGCCAGCGGGCATCCGTTCTCAGTCACAGACAAGGTGCTTCCCGCCACGTGATGGACAAAACGTTGGACGGCCTGCCCCCGGCATCGACTGCTCTTATGCGGACCGTCGCCTGCGTAAGCGATATATATATCATAGTATATGACCATGGGCGCTTACGCGGAGCTCAACAGGGTAGTGTGATTCCGCCTCGTGACGCCTCGCGACGTGACGTCGCGACCTGCGGTCTACCCTCCAGGGAGCGCCTGCGCGCCGCTCTCTGCCCGGCCATGGGGTAGCGGTGGCACGCTCGCCGCTCGCCGCTCGGTGCGCTGGCGTGGCCCCGGAACGGCCCCGGAGCGGCGGGTCTTCCTGGAGGGGAGCCGTGGAGGTGGCGGAGTTTTCTCGCTGTTCCGCTTTGTTGTGCCGATCTGCCGACCGATGCCAATCTGCGTGCCGCCCCGTGCCGGTGATCTGCGGGGGCGGACAGGCCGGCCGACTGACCGACAGGGCTGGATGGGCCAGAGCGACCCGCCTGCGCTTCCTCAAATGGACACGCGGTATGCGCAAACGATAAAAAAACTGTCCCATCACCACTCAAAGCGGACGAGGCAACAGGAAGATGGTAGCGTCGTCCGTATGCAGCATCAGCGCGAGGGAGATGGCCATCCGATGCGCTCGCGGTCAGCGATGTCCGCATACCGCGCTCTATCGTCCCGTGTCAACGTCTCTCCTGATTGCCCCTTCGCTTGCCTGTTCCCTCCGATCGCTGTTTTCCTTCCTTGCCGGACATCTCGCCGACGGCCACGATGAGCACGCCCAACTTATTCATCCCGCACCCGGCGCGCGGGAGCTCGTACAGCGGGACGATCACGCGCCCTAACGCGGCGTTCGAGGACGGCGACGTCCGGGAGCCGCGCACCGCCGCCGCCGCTGCCGCCGTCTCCCGCGGCGGCGAGCTCGATCCCTACCTGGCCGCGACGGCGCCGCCGCCGCTCGCGAGCCGCGTCCGGTCCCTTCGCGCACGGCCGGCGGGCGCGCCGGGCAGCGCGATCGGCAGCCCGTTCGGCAGCCAGCTGTCGCTGACGCCCCTATCGGCCTCGTCGTCCGTCGCGTCGTCGCTGGCCTCGCTCGCGGCGTCCAGCCGCCCGTCGGCCAGCGACCTGACCCCCGAGCCGACGCGTGTCGCGGACGCGGCGGCCGGCAGCTTGCGGAGCAGCACGGCGTCGCTGAGCAGCGCGGTGTCCCTGGCGTCGCTGTCGGGCGGCGTGCCCGAGCTCGGCGCCGAGCGGCTCGCCAAGATCCAGCGCGTCCGTGAGAAGAAAAGGGGGATGGAGGCCCGTGTCGCCGAAATGGATGCGTTTGAGATCTTCCGGACCATGGGCCAGCGCGGCTTCGAGCTCCTTGAGTGATCTCGCCGCGATCCCGTCGTGACGTGGCTTGCCGTCGGTGGTGTCGCGAGGCGCGACGCCTGTCGACGTTGTTGCGAAAATGTAAATGGATGAGTGGTTGGCTGGTTGCCGTGGCTTCAGGGGGCTTCGCATGCCATGAGGAAGTCAATCGAGGCCGATCTGGATGGCAGAGGCTGATGATGGAATAGGCTTGGAACACGATCCGCGAGGAGCCAGTTGGGATGGAGGTGTTGTCAATGTTGACGTGTTGACGTGGCTCTCAAGGCGGGAGATGGCGCCTACCCAAATCCGAGAGAACACCTCAAGTGCGTTGTTGCGCTTTCGCAGCCGGGCCCAGCCCGGCAACCGTCGCCGCCACGTCTGCGCTGGCGACGCTGGTCGACAGGAAGCCCTTGGGCACCACACGCCTTGATGAAAAAAGCCACACCTCCAGCCGCACCTCGATGAACGTTCGTAGAGGCAAGCAAGGGGCCACGCTGAGCGGAGACCGCGTTGTGGGATCGTGCGCGATGCTCATGACGCTGTCCCGTGGAAACTCCGCCCGACCCTTCTTGAGTTGAGTTAAGTTTTAAGGCCTGGCAGCGCCCGAGCAACACCCCAGGAGCAAAGCACGCCGCATCCGCCAAGGGGGATGCGGCTGACGACGAAGGCTCGAAAAGCGGGTCAGCCGTGTCAGCGCCGGCGGTCCGACGAGTCGCGCCGCCGCCTGGCAGCGAGTCACGGCACCCGCCTCTGATCTGCGACGTGCCCGCGCGAGTCCCGGGGCCACCGCCATCTACAGCACGGCGGCCATGGAGACGCCGTCGCATATCGTCTGAAAGACCTAGTTAAAAAAGTACAAAAGCTCCCGCATGGCGTGGAGAAGCCGGAGTGGGGAGGCGCGGGGCGCGGGGCGTCGCCGACGGCCGGGCAGCGGAGACCGGCAGGGGTGCCTAGAGACGGCGCTTCTTGGGCGCACGGCAGCCGCCGAACTTGAGTGGGGTGTTGTCAGTGATCTTGGCGATCTTCCAGTCGGTGGCGCGGAGGGCGCGGAAGGCGGCGTCGCGGCCTGGGCCGAAGCCGGAGAAGACGACGTGGAGGCTCTGCGGAGGCCGCATGCCGCGGACCGAGACGCGGGCGGCGAGGTTCTGGATGACCTGGAAGCCGATGTCGGAGGTGCCGCGCTTCGCCTTGCGCACGCCGCAGCGGCCGCCGGACCAGATCTCCTGCAGCACGCGGTTGCGGTCGAACAGCGACGCGATCGTATTGTTCTTGCCGGCTTTCACGTAGAGCCAGTAGTCAGTGTCGGAGTGGCGGCCGGAGAGGCCGGAGTCCTCCAGCAACTCCTGAAGCATGTCCGAGAGGCCGGTGGTCATGGTCGGCGCGTCGGCGGTCCAGGCCGCGGGGCCCGGGCCGGCCAGCCTGGGGCCGGCGCTCTCCTGGCCGCTGACGTTGGCGATCAGCGACGATGCGTACCAAGTGTCGCGGCCCGACGACGTGGCGGGCGACGGCGACGGCGACGGCGACGACGACGCGGCGCGGCCGACGTAGGAGCGGGCAGTGGACGCCCATGGGAGGGACGCCGGGCGGAACGCGGCGGACGACGCCATCGTCCAGCGGCCCAGTGGCCTCAGCATGGCCGACCGGGACAGAAGCATGCTGACCGGGTGGCCCGAGAGCGGGGAGCACGCGCGGCAGACGACGCGGCGGGGAACGGCCGGGCGGGGAGCCCACGGGGCGCAAGGAGGAGCCCGCGGCGGATGCTGACGCCGGACACGGGTGCAGCGAGCGCGGGCGGCAGCGACAGCGGCGGTGCGGTGCGTGGCAGCACCTTGAGCCAAGCCTCGGGACCCCGGTAGGGACGAGGGTCACGAGAGAGCCTTCGCCGCGCGGGAGACGAGACGGTGGGGTTGGAGGTGAGACTGGAGGCGGAGGCTGGAGCGAGCGTGGTCAATCAAGCAAAGACGTCGGCGTCCTGGGTCGGCTGCGATATCACCCCTGACGGCGGCCCGAAGCGGTGGTTGCGGCGGAGGGTCCTTCAAGCCCTACGGGGTTTGCGGTATCACGGGTGGCAAGGCTCGGGTCTGGCGCAGCGGTGGGTGCGCGATACCTGGAGGCTGGCAATGCCTTGACGTGCCAAGACGGACGATGCGGCGGGGCCTTCCTGACATTGACGTTCCCGAAGCTTCCCATAAGACCTGTTGGTGCAGAATATCGGCATTCGCGTCACGCCGATGGCCTGAGTCGCCATCCTCGTTCTGTTGGCGCTGTTCCAGGAGGGGCCTGCCCCGCATCGGCTCGGAAGCCGAAAAAAAAAAGCGGGAGGTGAGGTCCCCGCCGCGCAGCATGCTGGCCACCGGCCACCGTTGCCGCCACCGCCGTTACGGGCGCCACGGGCGCCGCGCCAGCCGTCTTGGAGCCAGCATGGCGGCCGCCCTCCCCGCCAAGCCTCTTCATCCGCCAGAGGCCCGTCATACTCATCGGCCAGAGCGCCGGAGAGCCTGCCACGTGCCGCTCATCCTGAGTCCTACTGCGCGGCGCGATCGGCCGAGTACGCGACACAGTGGGGTCGATCAAAGCGGTCGTGACCGTCCTCGCACACGTGGCCGTGTCCTTCAGCGCCCGTCCACGTGGCCGCCTCCAAGCGCTGCGGTCCGTGGGGATGAGGGCGCAGCAGCGATGTGTGCCGCGTGGATGCGATCGTGGCTCGGGCCGTCGGTCCCTGAACGGCGGCAGCGACGGGCCGCCGCGGAAACGGATGCCAAGACAATCATGGCGGGACGCTCGCACAACGTCGTACAACGGTCACGGCGGCGGATGAGCCTGCGGGCATGGGCACGAGCGGGTCGGAGGGCCACCCAGCGTTGCGGCGCGCTTGCGGGGGCGTTCCGGGTGAATCCGGCGTGTCCGCCGGCAGCGGCGACATCCTCGCATGCTCGCATGCTCGCGTCGTGACATGCCACCTATTGTCGGAGTTGAGCGGGCCCAGGGTGAGTCGGCGATCGCCGCCGCGGCCCCATGACTCGGCGCTGCTGGCCGGTGGCCGCTTTCGTGGCGGAGGGCCCGGCGGGGCTCACCGGTGGTGCCCACGGCCCCTGCCTGGCGCTTCTTCTTCACCTCGGCGCGATGTCGCTGATCGCCGGGCGCTCCCGCTCGGTCACTCTCGCAGGCGCTCTCGGGCTCTTCCGTCACACGCATCGAACATCCGTAATCTCCGTTGTTTCTCCTGCTCCTGCTCCCCCTGACCATGCTGATGCTCATATGCTCTCTCTCCCACACATCCGCATTCTCCCTCTCGCGCGCGCGTCTCAGAGGGCGTCCGACTGGGGTATTCAGTTCCCTCCAGTTGACCATTGTCACCATGATGACCGCCGCCACCGTGAGCATCGTTCGACGCCGCCAGATCATCCTGTCGGCGAGAGAGAGAGAGAGAGAGAGCGAGAGAGCGAGAGAGCGAGCGGTCCGGTCATCTCCCGTGCGCTCGAGGCGTCCGCAGGGGACAGGGGGGAGGGCACCATGGGCAGCGCGGAGAGGCCGTCGAAAGGGGGTTCTAGAAGTCGTCGATGGCGGCTCCCGACACACGAAGGCCACAAACGCCTCTCAGCTTCCCTGCCGCCTGCCGCCTGCTGCCCGCCGCGACGAGGATTCGATGCGATTCGTGGCATCGCGCGGCCGTCTCGAATCCGCCATCGGCCGGCGCAGCGCACCAGGTCGAGTAAAAGAATGCGAGCAGCGACAGGTGACGAGGCGGCGTCATCCCGGCGCCGGCACGGACCGCGGCGAGGTGGAATGAGATGCCGAGATGGGAGGCGTCGGCGTCGGCGTCGGCGGCGTCAACGGCGATCATGCCATGTTAGAGCGCTGCTGGTGGCGGCGGCGGCGACGGCGGCGGCGGCGGCGGCGGCGTCCTCGACAGGCCGACTTACACCAGCATACTCCATGAACGCCTTTGCTTTATATAAAGCATGTCGCAGGCGTCGGGGCGATCGTGTCCGTCGTCTTGCTGCATGCGGAGGCCAGGGCCGCGGTCTGAATGTCGGGACAGGCTGCGCTGCATGGCGACCTACGCCATTCCAGGAACCCGAGAATGAGACATCCTCCCCTGACCGGACCCTGAATCGCGTTCTCGGCTGTTTTGTTTCTTGTCGGCGTGCTTCCCGCGATAGACCCCACTCGCGCTGCTCCGTTCCTCTTGGTATCTCTGACCGCTTCCCGTCCGTAATTCCACCCTGCCCTCATCGGCGATACGACGGATTGCCGCGGCCCCCCTTTGTCGCCTCGTCCCCGCTTGTTGGCTGACGGAGTGCCTTGCGCGACATCGGACCGTTTATCGGACCTTTTATCCGATCGCCGATCCGATCGCCCACGGCTGGCCATTGGGGGGTTTCGCCGCTCAACGCGAGTATCGTTGCCGCCGCCATGCAGTCGCTGCACAGCCACGCGGCGTCCGAGGTGACGCCGAAGCGCGTACCGCTGCGCTCGGAGTC
Source organism: Caulochytrium protostelioides (assembly GCA_003615045.1). NCBI lineage: Eukaryota > Fungi > Chytridiomycota > Caulochytriomycetes > Caulochytriales > Caulochytriaceae > Caulochytrium > Caulochytrium protostelioides. Next base: position 67,793 of record ML014193.1, on the reverse strand, counting down.
GGAGTCGGAGCCGTCGGGCATGGTGCCCGGATCGCAGTCAAATCTTGCGACAGCGTCGCGCGCCAGCTCGACCGACGCGCTGTCGATCGCGGGCTCGACGATGCTCGACCGCGCCGACGCCGAGGCCAACAGACTCCGACTCTCCGAGAACCGCCGGATCAACCAGGAAGTCACACGGCGCGTGTCCGCGCGCTACTCGCAGTACCTGACGCAGCGCCAGGCCCAGACCGAAGCCCTCCAGGCCCTGGAAGAGGAAGTCCGCCGCCAGATCGCCGATCTCCAAGCCAAGCTGCGCCACGTGGAGGGCGGCCCCTTGCTCGAGGGCTTTGTCCATGAACTCTCGGCTCGCGGGTTCTGGCGGCGCCACTGGTTCACGATCCGCGGCAACCGCCTGTTCCTGACGCCCGAGGCGCTCATTGCCCAAGACGTCAGCCCGAGCGCGACCCAGCGCCAGCACGCCGTCCAGCGAGCGATCCCGCTGGCCAACACCGTCGTCGACATGTGCCAGCCCGAGATGTGCGGCGTCCGCCATTCCTTCTACATGCAGGCCAGCACCGGCGGCGAGCCCCGCGTCTTCTATGCCGAGTCTTCCTCGGAAATGCAGCACATCATGTAAGTCGCTGATTCTCTGACCGACGCGCATAACGATGCCCACCATCACCACGGCATCAACCAAGCATGCAGCTACTGATTGCGCTCACCGTCTCTCTTTTTTTTGTTGATAGGGCGGGCATGCGCAAAGGCGCGAAGGGCGAGTAGAAGGGCGAATCGAACCCCAGCTCGTGGCGGAGGGGGACGACCCCCTCGCCAACGAGCGCCGATCCGCTCCCGCTCGCCTCAACGCTCTTTTTCAAGCGCCAATGCATCCGTCGATGTCTGTGCCATAGCCTCACCCACGCCTCAATCATGAATCTCGCCGCCATACCCACGCCATACCCACGCCACGCCGTTGTGCCCTTCCGCGACGATGCGTCGGCGATGCCTGGTGTCCGCACGTCCGATGGCGTGAGTTCCGTGGTCACCGGTCCGGGCGATGCGGGCTTCGCCCATTACGGAGCGCGCTGCGATCCTCGCTGGGCGAACCCGTTTCTTTTTTTCTTTTTTTCTCCAACACCACTTTCGAACAGACATCACTTTTAGAGTTCAACGTGACACATGCGACGAGTAGGCGCCCCAACGGAATGACGACACGGGGGTCTGACATGAGTTCCTACAAAGAGTATCGGGCGCGAGGGTACACGGTCTAAAAGTGTGGAGTCGTTGAGTCTAAGGTCGTTCATGCGTGACGAGAAGATCAGCAAAGTGTTGCTGCGTTGCCACATATGACTGAGGGGCTACTGTTTTGCTGGCCTCGTCAACGAGCATCAGATCGACCACGGCCCTACCCTTCGCGATGGAAACCAGACGTCACGTTGATGACGCTGATACCGCTCATGCACACAAGCAAGCCATCACACAGGCAAAAAAAGACGAATAATTAAAAAAGTCACAAGTGTGCGGCGCATGCGAAAAGCGCGTGATGGGGTCAAACGAGAAAAAGGCGGCATAGAGTGCGAAGCAAAAGGGGACAAGTCAAAAAGGGAAGGCGGAGGAAGGAGGGCATCGTGGCCGCGCTGTCCACGACGACAGCGAGCGCCGACCGATGCCAGCAGGCAGGCAAGCAAGCGACGCGGCCTCGCTTGGCGCATGCTTCCCGAATAAGACGTAGCGAAGAGAAGGGGTATGATCGCAAGCCGCGCGACAGCAAGCGCGCTCCGAGAGATGGGGTCGTCAAGGAAGGCAGGGGCGTCTAGATTCGGAAAAGAGGAAGGAGCGAGCGAGCGAGCGGGCGAGCGAAGTAAGGCGAAGTAAGGTCAGCGGAAACGAAAGGAAGGACGTCAAGGTCGACGCGGACGAGCGTGGTTCGTGGGTCTCCAACGACGCGCGTGGCATCGCCGCGAGGTGAGGCGGCCAGTGGGCGGGAATCCGGCGTGAGGGGTGGCAATCTTTCAGTCCTTCCTGGAGGGAGGGGGTCCCGTCAAGAATTCACGTGTCTTGCCTACATCAGGCCTGCGCCGCGGAGGTTCGCCTGGATAATAATATCGGTGACGGCGGCCATGACGAACTTGATTTGCATGGTATCGGTGGCGCAGGTGAAGTGCGCATAGAGCTGCTTCTGCTCGGATTGGTTGAGGCTGGTGAAGCGGTTGAGAATGTACTCGCAGGCCGCGTCGTAGTTATCGCCGCCGAGGTAGTCTGGGAAATATTTACCCATGGGCGAGCGGGGCAGCTTATCCTTGAAGATGTCAATCTTGTTGAGGAAAAGAATGATGCTCGTCTTGACGAACCACCGCGAATTGCAGATCGAGTCAAAGAGAGTCAGTGACTCCTGCATGCGGTTCATCGTCTCGTCCTCGAGCAGGACCTGGTCATACTCGCTGATCGCGACGAGGAACACGATCGCGGTCACATTTTCGAAGCAGTGAATCCACTTCTTGCGCTCGGAGCGCTGCCCGCCGACGTCGAACAGCCGGTAGGTCAGGTCGCCGACCGAGAATATGGACTCGGCGATGCCCGTCGACTTGACGCGCGAACGCAGGATGTCCTGGTCGGTCGGGTTGTAGTTCGCATCGGCGATGCGGTCGATCGACTCGAAGTAGTAGCTCGCCGAGTCGTTAAGCTGGTACTCCTTCGAGCGCGCGAAGCACGCTTGCAGGCCGGCATCCGCCCAAAGCGCCTTGACCGCGATCGCGATCTCCTGGGGAAGGAGGTCGGCTTCGATCTGAGTTGGCAGGTCGAGGATCGTGTCGCGGTGTGCCTCGTTCGCAGGGTTGGCCAGGGTGATGCCCATCTTGACCATCGCCTCGAGGATCACGCGCAGCGACTGCACCGTGTTCGAGAAAATGATCTCGCGGTATGCCGACCGGTCATCCTCCGAGAAGCCGGTGTCGTGGATCAGCTTCATCTGCTTCAAGATCGTCGACTTGCCCGACTCACCGGCGCCTGCAGAACCAAGCCACCGCACATGCCATATGCAGCGCATATCATATCAACAGAGAGCAGGGTGAGTTCCATGCGTAAATCGTATTTTCAACAGCTGCATCAGGCAGCGGGAGGCCCCCCGGCCAGATCCTCGCTAGGGGGAACTCGGGATCGTCGATGTCGGCTATCGATCATGAGTGCCTTGCGATGTTAGCGGTGGCGTCTGGCGAGACCAGTGCCGCGACCGACAGCGAGCCACTTACCCAACAGAAGCATCTTGACTTCATTCTTGAGGGCCATACGGTCCTTCTTGAGCTGGTTGTCGATATCATCATTCTTGCGCCTTGTCTCCTTGTCTTCGGTGCTCGCCGAGCAGCCCATAGTGGGGATCGAAAGACAGGGGTGGAATGCGGGAAGGCCAAGGAGCGAGGGCAGGAAGTTCAGATGGCGGCGCACCAAGTCGCGAGCGACAGCCGCGAGTTGAGAGAGGCGAGCTCGTCCGTCAGACGGCGATGGCGGTTCGGCAAGTGGAGCACGCAAGCCACGCGGTGTTGGACGTGAGTGGATGGGTGTGGACGAAGAGAGTACGAATCAACGGCGACACGAGGGATCGGGAATCTCTCAGATCAAGCGGATCAGCGAGCGAGCAAGCGGGCGAGCAAGCGAGCGAGCAAGCGAGCGAGCAACCGCCAACGTCGACGGAAAAGTCACTGGTCTGTCGGGTATGGCTGTCGGGGCGAAGAAGATGAAGCGATTGGCGTTCGGGCGGAAGGGGGGACCGTGCTTGCGGTGGCGCTGGCGAGGCCGGGTGGATCTGAGATCGCGATCACCCCACTAAAAAAGAGAAAGGCCAAGGCGGCCAAGTATGGATCCTGCGCGGCGACGACGCACGTTGTGGAATCGGGCCGTCGGCGAGCGAATGCCACGTGATTCGGACGAGCGCGAGGGGACGCGAGCCTGAGCTGGTTGATCCAGCGCGTTTTCCGGAGGCGGAGCCGCCGTCCGAGCCCAAGGCCTGCGTGTGCTGAAGCCGCGGCGGCGCCGAGCAAAACGATGGCGTGGCCCCGGCCGGGCCAGTCGCAGGGCGGGTGGCCGTGGCGGGCGGCACCAGCGGCCGGTCCGTGGGCGGGCCGTGGGCGGGGACGATGTGCGTGACGACGATGGCGGTGGCCATGGCGGTAGCCGTGGCGATGGCGACGGAGACAAGAGAGCGCGCGAGGATGGCGGGGCACGGGCCAGCGAGGCGAGAGGCTTGCCGGCGCTGCCGGAAAAACAAACAAATAAACGAGCACGCGTAAGCAGTCGCGAGGCCGTCAAGCCATCGGCAAAACGTGGGTGAGGGAGCGGGTGAGCGTGGGCGCGAGCGTGGGCGCGAGCGTGTGTGTGGTCGGGCGATGATCGCTTCTTCCGCCGGCTGGACGCGATGCGACAGCGCGGAGAATGGCAGAGAGGTGTGGGCAGCGAGGTGCGCGCAGAGAGGGACGGACCCGTGTGAGCCAGAAAGAGCCGTGAAAGGTTGGGTTCGTCGAGGCGACGCGCCGAGTCAGATCCACCGGCCCCAACAGAAGGTCATGAGCGACGAACGATAAATCATGCAAAGAATGGGTCAGTCACACAATGATCCCTTGCCACAGCAGCCTTGCCAATGTCCGGGCGTCGCTGGGATGCGTGATATCTCGGCAGGCCCATGGGGTGAGTGGTCGCGACGTGACACCGCGACTCGGGCTACCACCACGACTGCTCTGCGCTTTCCATGACGACATCAGGTCGTGGCCACTATCATTTTCTTTCCACCGTCGATGTCGCGTGGGCGAGATTGTTCGGGACGATGCTGCCTCACCGAGAAGAGAAAGAGCATGGCAGCGTGTTTCGAGGCGGGCACATGGACCACACCCGTCCCTATGTATCGACATCGTCGTGGACACGAGATGTGGATGCGAGACGTGAGCAACAGCAGCGACACGCTAACAACGAGAGCCATCCACCGGCACGGAGAACCCATGACGCGACGCCCGATTAGGTAGCGCCTCCCCCGCACCAAGACTGGGGTCGCTAGGCGATGATCGGCGCTCGGCCGGCTCTGACCATCGTCCGCATGTCGCCCATCGGCGATACCTGTCGGCAACAATGCGAGCAGGGCAAAGCCCCGATCCGCGCTCGCGCCCGGCATTGCCCCGCGGCGTCATCAATTACGTGCCAGGACCGTGCCAGGACCGTGTGATGAGTGTGCGACATCGATCGAACAGTGTGGTCCCGTGGCGGCTGTAGGTTTATCTTTCCGCTTTCCGGCCGGGGGCTTGGAGGGCTTTCGCCGTGTGCCGCCTGCCTGCGCAGAATCTGGCAGAATCCGCAGCCATGCTGCTGGAAAGAACATGCACCGAAACGTCACGCGCCCATCACACCATATCCCACCGTATCGCACCATATCGCATCGGATCGTCATCGCCCATCTTGTGGCCTATCGACAGTACGTGCCATGATGCGCGTCGTGACAAGATGCAGCCTGGCGCATGACAGAGACGCGACAGGGAATTTTGACGGGTCTTTCATAGGGATCCTATGATTCTGGACACTTACCCGGCGCAGCGGAGCAGAACGGAACAAAGAAAGCGCTCAGCAAATCGCGGAGGACTCGGAGGCACGGAGCGATACTGGAAGAAATTGCAGCAAACGAGCGCGATGGTCACGACAGAAGGAAGTGGGAGGCAAATACGGCGGGTCGGAGACAACAACGACGTGATCTGGTATCGCTCTGCTCATCCAGTTCTCATGTTAAACCATGGCAAATCCAGCATCGCCACGATATGACAGCAATTCGCATTTTTGCAATTAAGATGGAGCATATGAGTGCCGTGCATTTCGCATACGCGCATGACATTCGTCCCCAGTAGCTCATGCAGAGCCATGGCCAACGCAGCAGCGTCGCTCTACATGCCTGCGAGGCAAGTCGTGGCTCGGTTTCCCTGTTTCACAGCATGATCGCACCCTTCCCACATGGCTTCTGACACACATGCCCCTGCACTCGTACCTTTCCCGCTGCGACGTTTATGCGACGGGCATGGGCACCTCGTCGTCGTCATCGTCGATGCGACACCACGGGCGACACCACGTGTCTCCTCCCCCGAGTGCAGTCCTCATGACGCCATGCTCTTAGCGTGGTGAACCGCTGGCGGGACGCGTCCCGGCCTCCTGGGACCTGCTGCCCATCATCGAGAAATGAACGTGCACGACCGAATCGGCGATAAATCCTTATTCTCACTGGTACTGTCAAACGTTACTGGCCGCCTATGAACCGTTACCTAAAGAGGGGGTAACGAGATAACGGAACGGCTGATTCCACCACGCGAACTCGCTCGCTCACCCGGCCATCCACTATATCATCGCCCATGCCTTCTCGCGAAAACGCGAGAATGCGAGAACGCGAAAACGCGACGCCCCAGGTGAAGTATGTGGCGAGACATTGCAAAGAGAGAACAACGATCAAGACAGAATGTCCCCGGGCTCGTCCCGGCCTCGCCGCGTTGTCTTGCCAGGGCGGCGAGGCAACGTGGTGAAAATGGTGGGATCGGGGCCTGAATTTAAAGTCCCACCGAGATCCTGTTCTCATCACTTTCCATCAACACGGCCAGCACACGCCTTGCACACCAGTCGAGATGCACGCGTCCGAGTCGGATGATTGCCGCCATGCATTGCCCATCTTCCCATACCGATCAAAAACAGTCCATGGGCATCGAACCGCCGAATCGTGTATTGACATCATACAATCAAGAAATGGCTTCCAAGAGCCTCCACGACATCAGGCGGCCTTGCCACCGATGCCACCCGGTCCTTCAGTCGGGGCAGTAATGGTCGCCATGACCGATCGCTCCGCAGCGGGGCGCGGGCGCGCAGCAATCGATGGATGGCCTGCGCGATGCTGGAGCCCGCGAAGCCTAGGGTGAACGCGTGAAGGAACGCCACCCCCGGCATGCCCACGCGACCCCACTAGATGGCGAATTCTGGCTCGCTCTGCGGAAACGCAGCTTCCAGAATGTAATGGACGCCGGCCTCGGCCGCCATACCGCGCGCATGGCCCTTCCCACGGGAACGGGCGCTCGCGTCGTGCTGGCCGCCGTGGTAGCTCGGCAGGCAGTCGCGGCTGCACGTGTAGAGTAGCACGGTGCCCCAGTTCATGCCGGCCATCAGGCGATGCAGCGACGATGTGAGCTGCCCCACGTTCCGCGCGTCTTTCGCGTGTCCTTTGCCTTTCGTGGCCCGGTTGATGGCCAGCGCGGCGACAGACGCGCCATCAGCGCTCGCGCTCGCAGCGGCAGCGGCAGCCGCGGCAGCCGGAGGCGTGGGCAGCAACTGCAGCATAGCCGGCATCAGCTGGGCTTCGAAGAAGCGCGGAGCCTGGCAATGCGGACAGACGCCGGCGCGCTCGCGCTGCAGCCAAGCGAGCGCGGGCGCCGGGTTTTCAAACCACAGCGGCGTCGCCTTCGCACGATACGCGAAGGGGTGGTACCGCATCGCTTGCTCTGGATCCGCGCTCATGGCTTTCTGGAACTTGCGGAAGACTTTGCTCATCGTGCTGGGGTACCCCTGCTCGTAGACCTCGCCGGACCAGTCCTTGTCGTTGCCGCTCGACGCCGCCGCCGCCACGGCCTTCGACAATACCAAAGGGTTTGCTGAAGCGGTGGGTGGAGGCCCGGTGGAGCTGTCAGTCTCCTCGCTTGCAAAGAACTCGAGCGAGTGGCAGGGGAACACGGCTGCCTGGAACCACGCCTTGCGAGAGGCGTCCAGCGCGGCCGCCGCGGCCGCCGCCGTCGCTGCGGCCGTGGCTTCGGCGGTCGCTATCGCGTCTTCGGATTCTGCCGCTGCGGCCGGCGCATCGGACGAGCTGAGAGGCAGCAGCGCGGCGTCGCGCAGCGCCGAGTTGGTCGGTGCCGCGCCGCCTAGGCAGAGCGGCGAAGCGGCCAACGATGCCGTTGACGCAGACTTGCTCGATCGGCCCAACGAAGTCAGGGTAGGCTTGTTCGCCTGCTTCCGTGCAGCAAGAAGCTCCTCCAAACGATCGAGCTTGGTGGTCGTCAGCGTCGCAGCGGGCGGGGCCGCCACGGATGGCGTCTCGGCCGGCAGCGTCACCTTCGTCGACGGCACGGGGGACGGCGATGGAGACGGCGCGGGCGTCGGCAGCGTCACGGGCACCATGGTCGCTTCATCCCGGCTCTTCAGCTTTATTGTCATCTTGGGAGTCGCTGCCGAGGCGGATGCAGATGCGGCCGCCCCGCCCGCGGTCGACGAAGGGCCGAGCGACAGCATCGCCAGCTGATCCACCAGACTACGGGGCACCTCGACCGATGCCCCGCTGCCCCCGGCGTCAGTGGCTCCAACGTCCGTCCTGCTGCCGGTGGCGTTGGTGGCGGCGGCGGTGGTGGCGGCGACGGGCCGCATGCATCGCACAAGTCGCCAGGACTGTGGCTTGGAGGAGCAGTAGACGGCGTTACAACCAAACAGGTAGAGCCATCGCTGGTAGTCGGGCCGACTGGAAGGCGTCGTGCATTGAAGCACGAGCGCTAGCGGCGCGTTGCACAAGGCGCACGGTAGCCAGGTTGGCGGCGGCGGGACCGACGCGGCCTGGTGCACCGCATCGACGTCGGACACGGCGGGGGCCACGGCCGACGGCCAGATCGGCTGGCCGCCGACCTTGTCGTGGTAAAGGTCAGTGTCCTCAGCAGAAGGCACCGGGCCGCTGCTAGCCGGATAAGCGATCTCCATGATAGTAGAGTTGCGGAACACAGGCAGTGGGTGGTGGTGTACGTGGACTGCGGTCTAAGAGGACAGAAGATATCAGTGTGAATGACGGATCGTCGTGGGCGAAACGGTCCATAAACAGCAACTGGAGTGTTGATATGGACCTACACGCTCTTGTCAACGTGCGGCAGGAAAGCGGCAGGAAAGCCGATTCGGAGTTAGCATGGAAGAAAAATGCACCCAGAAATGCACCGGCTAAACAGGCGGACAAGGGGTCGGACAAGGGGGCCCCATGCCATGTGGCACTCTTGACCTAGCAAAACTCCGCCACACGACCGGGATCTCGAAGAGTCGTCCAAGTGAAGAGTGAAACACTTTTTATCATGACTTGAACTCGCCGGAACCTTCTAACCTTCTATATCGTGCTGCTACATGTCAGTCCAGCGTCTGCCGATGACTCAAACGATGTACACCATTACAGCAGACCAAATAGCTGCTACACAGCGCGCTCTGGTGACCTTACCAGCGTCGAGGGCCAGGGCAGGTTGCCGAAGGTGGTGCATCCGTCGGTAAGAAAGTACTTGTGCTACAACAACTATACCAGAGATACTTGGAGTTGCTCCATTCATGCATCAGCCTTGCCGGCTCCACTCACGGTAGCCGAAGAGGTTAGTCATTATTCTGTGGCTGGGGTGTCATCAAGCGATCGACCGCATCGCTCTGCCTCGCCGCCGTCGTCGCCTTCTCCCCCGGATGATTTTAGTTTTTGCATGAAAATCTATATGATTCTAAAGTGCAAGATGAGAGTAACACAGATGACTCAATCGTCTTGGGAGGTGTTCGAAGAATAAACGAACCCTCAAACAACCAAATATAAGTAGAAAAATGGGATGGAGGCAAACTCGTCCCGTGGCAACGGCGGAAGCATCCATTACGTTGCCATCTCCATGCGGTGCGCCCGCCCTTTATTAGTAGAGAGTGCCGGGAAAAGCATTCTCTACGCAGCGGTCGCATCGCAGAGTTCGCTGCGGTGACTACCGTGACTCGCGTGGCTCGCGTGGCTGCTGTGGCTGCCGTGGCTCTCGTAGCTCGCCTCGCGCTGGTGCACCGCAGCCGGAGGATACGCCATCGCCATCTCATCGTCTGGCTTGGATCGGCCGGCGGCTTGGTTCTGCGCGTCGGCCGCATGTGCCGAGTGCGCCGGCGCCGACGCGGTCGCCAACGATGCGCCGAGCAGGCCGGACAAGTGCGGCGCGGACACATGGCCTGACACATCCGGGACCGGCGAGTTGCCGCGCGGCGTCGAGAACATCGAGGCGCTGCTGAAGGACGCGTGGCGCGAACGCTGAAGCGGGATGCGCTGCTGCGAGGGCTGGCGGGCGCGCAGCTCCGAATCGCTGTGGGGCGCATAGTGATGCGCGAGCGGCGGCGGGTGGCCGTGGTGCGAGGGCGACATGGCGTGGCCCCCGGGGTAGCCGTAGCTCCGGCCCGTGCTCGGGCCGTATGCCGACCGCCCGTACGGATGGTAGCTGTAGTACGCGTGGCGCGGCGATCCGGTGTCCGCGATGGCCGAGAAGGACTGCGCGCGCGAGCGGACCTCGCCGCTGGCCGGACCGTCCGCGGACGCCGAGCTGCCGTCCGAGTAGTAGTGGCCCGAGTACGGGCCGGTCGACGACGAGCTGTTGGGCGCGCCGCCATTCGTGGCCGACGACGCCGTCATGGACAGCGGCGTCGGCAACACGGGGCCGTTCGTCGCGGCCGACGGCGCGTGGTTCGGGTGGTACGGCGACGCGCCCAAGTACCCGGTGCTTTGGGCGCTGCCCGCGCCGTTCGGGTTGCCGCCGCCGTTTTCCGAGGGCGGACGTGCCGGGTACGAGTTCTGACGGTGGAACGGCGGCATCGACGGCAGACGCGCGTACGGATCCGCCGCATAGTTCGGCTGCGGCTGATGCTGGGGCGGGTGGCCGCCGCGGCCGCCGTGGTGCTCCGCGTACTCCTCGGGCGGCGGATGCAGTGGACCATGGTGCTGGTCGTGCGACGGGCTGTTGTGCGCGAAGGCCGAATCGGGCGGCGGCGTGGTTGCGAACCCCCGGTCGGGCCCGCGCGAGTGCGGCGCCGATGCAGCCGAGGGCGGCATGGCGGACGGCGGCGGCGGCGGCAGCAAGCGGGACGGCGGCGGCGGCGGGCCGTAACCCGCGCCGTGGCGCGGCGGGTGGAATGCCGGGAGACGCACCGGATGGCCGGTGGCGTCGCGGGACGTCGCAGGCGGCGGCGGGCCCGACGGGTGGCCCGCGAACATGGGCGGCGCGTACCCATGGTGGTTGGTGGGCGAGTAGACGCGCGGCGGCGGTGGTGCGTACGGGTGGTGGCCGTGGCTGTGGCTATGGCTGTGTCGCGCATACGGGTGGTTTGGCAGATACCCGCGGGGATGGGGCGGCGAGACCACGGGGTGTGAGTGCGAGTGGGCGTGGCCGGGTCCGTGAGTATGGCCGTGCGGGGGATGGCCGTGCGGGGGATGGCCGTCGTAGGGCTGGCCGGGGTGTCCGTAAGCGGGCCCCGAGGCCTGGCCTGGCTGGGGCGCCGGCGGCGAGCGCATGTAGCGACCGTCCATCTCGTAGCCCCATGAGTGGTATGAGGCGTCCGTCTTGGCGCGCGGGCGCAGCACGACAGGCAGGTCTCCGGCGGTCGCGGTGGTCGTTGTCGCCGGGTAGCGCAGGATCTCGAGGTCGTCGCGGCCAGGCAGGCTATGGGAAAAGGACACGCGCGGGTAGCTCCGGGACAGATGGAGGCCGTCGTGGCCGTAGCCATGGGACGGCGAGACCTTGGGCGGCGGCGTGCTGTGCGCCGAGCGTGACGTGGGCGGACCCATGGCGAGGTCGGTGGCGACGCGCGGGAGCTTGTTCGCATACCGCTTGCGCACCTCGTCGACCAAGCCGCCCGCGTCCCACGGCAGCGGCACGGCATCCGGATCGGCCTTAGCGGCGGCAGCGGCAGCCGGGTCGGGCTTGCCGTCGGGGCCCGTGGCGAGCGCCCTCGCGCTGCCAACGACGACCGTGGTCACGTCGTGGCCACAGCGCTCGCGGCGAACGTCGCGCTCGACGGCGTCTTCCATCAAGCGGTCGTGGGGAACGCACTCCCAGAAAAAGACCTTCTGCTTCTTTTGCGTGCGGATGCAGCCCAGATGGTCGAGGTAGCCAAGCAGCGGCGAGCGGGGCTCTTGCAGCGTCGCGTGCAGACCCGGCTTCAGGTTGCGGAGATCGCTGAACACGCCTTCCTCGAACTTCTTGATGTGGCAGACCTGGCGGCGCAGCGCCATATGACGGTACATAAGCGAGCGCACGATGTCGGTCCCCGTGATGTAGGTGCGGCCCTGGAAAAGCACGCATGTGATCGCGTCGCCTGACGGCAGTGGGTACCGCAGGACCGGGCGTTGCGGCGTCACGAAGCGATTGGCCAGCGCCAGAAACTCAATGAAACTCGGCAAACCGGGGTCCGGCGCGTTGGGCGACACGGGGCCCGCCGGGCGCGCCTGTTGCAGGTCCGGGTATAGGTACCGCGCCTCCGCAATCACATCGTGCCACAGCGTCTCTACAGGGGACTCTGGGGCCGGCGGGGACACCGCGCTGAGGCCGTGCACATACACCGGGGCGGACCCCACCGCGCCCATGCCATGCGCCGTCGGTGGCGGGGGCATGGCGGCCATGAGCGGCAGGGGCAAGGGACCCTGCTGCGAGCGCTTGCGCGGCCGGTAGACCGTCGCAGACGACGGGTACGGGCCTTGCGGCGGCGGCAGCGACGTCGACATGGCGTGCGCGGCTGGGGCAGCGGCCGAGGCCGCGGGCGCGCCATGGTACGTCATGGGACTCGTGTGCGCTGCAGAAGCCAAGTGAGTGCCGGCCGGGCCCCCGCCCGAACCCGGGGTCGAAGCGGGGCCCGGGCCAGACCCCGAGGCCGGGCCGAAGGGCGGCGTATCGTGGGCTGCCTCGGCCTGAGGGCCCGCGGAGATCGGCGGGAACAGGGGCAACGACGATGCTGCCGATGTTATGGAGGAAGAAGGCGACGAGGAGGTGGACGAGGACGCGAATGCGGAGGGCGGCGACATCTGCCCGGATGGCCCCGCGGGGCTCTGTTGATGGCGCGGCGCAAGCGTCGGGCGCGCTTCGTCGTACCGCGCATAGCGGCCGCTCTGTGGCGACGGGTGGCCGTTCGTCTGCGTCGCGGGTTGCGGCAACGTGACGCGGTGCTCCGCGGAGGCGCCCGTGCCCGCTGCGGCTGCCGGCAGTCCAGATGACGCGGCGGCCGCCGTGGAGAAGGCGGGCAAGCCAGCGTAGGCGGCGTCGCTGTCCACGCTCTCGGTTTTGATGGACCGCTTGTCGGGCCAGCCGACAGGCGAGGCGAGAGGTCGCAGCGCGGCGTTGCTCTGCGCTTCAGGCGATGGGTTCGCGGCGACGCCGCGGTAGGTTGGTGGCGCAGCGGTCTCGCGGGGCTTCTGCGCCCTGTGGTCGTCGTCGTGCAGCAGCAGGTTGTACAGCGGGTGGGCGGCTGCCATCGCTGTCGGCGGGCTACGGCTACTCGAGCCGGCGGACGGGTCGGCGCTGACAGCCGGAGAGCTGCGCGTGCGGGCCGCGGCCGCAGCCGCGCCACTCTGCGCGGACGAGAGCGATGGCTGTGGTGTATGGGCCGGCGTCGGGTGCGATGCCGACGCGGGCATGATGCTGGGCGATGCAGTCATCGCGGAGCCGGCCGTCGCCGTGACGGGCGTCTGGACCGGGGGCAAGGGCTCCCCGGCCGCAGGCACGGTCGATGGCGAGTGCTGCGGCGTCGGGTGGACGGTTGGCGGCGAAGCCACGGGCGCCGGCAACGGCGCAGTCGATACTATTGGAGTAGCCTCAGGTGCCGGCGTGGTCGTAGGTGCCAGGTTAAGCGACATGGCGACGTCGGTATCGGGCCGTTCCGCCTTGGGATGACCCAGAGAGGCAGCCATGAGCACCAGGGGTCGTCGCCGTCACAAAGGGCGTGCGAGAAGCGAGATCAGCAGAATGAGGAATGACAACCGATAAAGGAAAAACCCAATGATGATTTCTTCAGATGACGAGAAACTTCGAATTGAGAAAGGTCGGCGTCTGGATCGGATCCGAACCGAATTCGAAGGTATCTCAACAAGGCGTGCGGAGCAAAGCCCACGTGGGCTTGGGGCCCTGAGACCGACTCCTCGTCACCGGCAAGAGAAAGGCCGGAACGGGGGCCGATGGCTCAGCACTCAAAAATGGGAAAGACGGCGGGATCGGCAAACAGGAGAACTGACTGGAGACAATCCGTTGCACGCCGAAGTGGGAGAACACCGGGGCCGTGGAACAACTACAAAGCAGCTAATCGTTTCCCGCGACCGCCACCCTCCTTGCGGACAGCAATGACGCGAGGAAGCTGGTTGCCGGAAGGAGCCAAGAAAGGAATGCTGGGAGTATGGTCCGACCAGCCGCAGACGAGTGAAAGCGAAAGAAACCAGTAACACTGGCTGCCTCAGGTCGAGATCAGGGCTCTTCAGCAAGGCCTTTCAGTACCCCGAACCGGGAAGTGATGCAAACGAAGCGACGCAACGGGCGATGCTGCAGCGACCGTGATCGCTGCGGCCAAGAAGAATGAAACACGTGTGTGTGACGGATATCAAAGAAGGCGCTTCACACGGTCCGGTGTGGGCGCGGTCCCACCGCGGGTATGTGAACCCAGGAGGGACGTTGCGTGATGACGGACGACCACGCCCGAGCAAAGGCTTGGTTGTCTCGCGGGGGGGGGGTTCCGCACCCAATCTCCGACGACCTGCGGGTGACACGATCCGCTGGCTGCTGCGCTATGTAGCACGACAGGGCGGCGCGGCCGTCGACGTGGACGGAGTGAGAGGGTGGGGCGAGAGCGGAAAAGGATTTGGGGGCAGACCGCTGATGCTATCGCGCGCACAGACCCCCGCACTGGGGGCAAGGGTCGGGATCGGGACCGGAGCTAGCACCGTCCCGCTGCCTTCATGTATTAAGCGTGAGACCCGGTATCCGAAGACGCATGCCGAGGCCAAGCCGCACAGTCAAAGATAGGCGGCCACGGGTCGTAACGAGATGGCGCCCGCCGCGTAAACCGCCCTGCGGGGTTCGGGAACGCTGTGGACAACGCAGGTGAGCCGCAACGCCAAGCCGAACGCCTGTGTTATGATATCGCGGGCGACCGTTGTTGCAACGGGAGGGTATATGGATGATCAGCGCGCGAAGATAGCGCGGGATCAATCAAGTCCCCTATCACACGATCTACCACGCGGAGAACACGGCTCGCGCTGATCGACGCGGGGAGGGAGGGGGCAATGGGGCAGCACCTGGTGGACGACCCGGAAGGCTACGAGCCCAGCAGTCAGGGCTACAGCGGATACCTCGCCGCCTACGGGTGTCTGGCTCGGAATCCTTCTTTGCACGACCGGTCAGTGTACCACGTTTTGTGATGATCGACAGCGTAATATTGCGGTGTCGTCCTGTGTTGTGATCCCAGCGCTTTGCTTCGCCGATGCTTAGCCGGTCAATCAAAGGGTGACCCAGAGGACCCGAGAAGAGCGGTAAGGCAGAACCCGAGGGGAAGCAAGCGATGGGGACAAATGCCACGAAGGCTCGATTGTGATGAGCGGAAACGTGATGGGATGATGGCTGATGCCGGCCACGGTCTCCGGATCGGAGGCGGGGGGGCCTTGGAGAATGGGGCAGACGGGGTATGACACGGGAATCACAGTTGTGTGCGACGCCCGACCGCAGAGTTGCGATGGGGGCCGCGGCCGTGGCAGCGGGAATTGAATTGGAGGGGAGGCAGGGGGCGGACCACAACAAACTGGCCACGTCTGGCTAATACGCCCCCTTCAATAAAGACAACGGTGACAACGCGTGGCAGCCGTCTGGCGTCTCGCTGTCTCTGAAAAGTGATTTGCAATCCCGCCGGGTCGGCAGCGCCGATCCGCTGGAGGCGAGCGACAACGAAGGCACCCGTGAAGCGCTTAGGAAAAAGACAGGCTGCGTCGGCGACGGCAACGGCGGCTATGGCGGCGGCGTCGGCGGCAGCGGCGGCGGAAGCGGCAGCGGCGTCGACCTCAGCGGCCGCGTTGACGTCCCCTCTCCAAACAGCAGATGGCACTCGGCTTCACAGGCGCTTGTTCAGCGACCAAATCCCGCCGCGATGATACCGCCACAGACCAGAGAATGAAGCGACCCCTTCTGATTTGCCGTCGGCACGCAAGGCAACGGAAACCGAGCGTCCGACCCGCACGCGGCGCCGCTACCGACGAGCGCAGTGCTGCGGAGGGACAGCGGAAGCCGGCAGAAGACTGGGGCACGGCGTGGCCGCACGACGCACAGCAGCTAGCGCGTGCGTGGAGGGCCGACGGCACGTTTTCCAATCGGTCCAAGTCGCCCCTCGCGGCCCGGACAGCGACCGGAACTCGCTGTTGCGTTTTTTGGTTTTTTTTTTTTGGCGCTGGACTACCCCAGATCCCCAATGTGTGAGGTAGGTGCGCTGGGGCTTTGCTGTATAACTTTTTCGACCGAGGCGGCCACACACGGCGACGTCGGTGGCGAAAATGTGGTCTCCGACTTCGAAACACGGGCGCCTCGTCCAACCGAAGCAATCGAAGCAACCGAAACAGTCAAAGCGACTGAAGCGTCGCCTCGCCTCGTCCTACCGTTCGGGTCCCCGTGAGGTGAAAAGAAAAAGAGGGAAAAAAAGCAGAAAATCAGAAATATTACACCGCGGAATGCCGCAAGGCACCACAGATGTTCTGAAGTGGCGAGAACCCCGAGATCGGCGACGCTGGCGTCGTGGTCGCTCTCACCCTCGGGTGAGACGGACGGAAGTAGTCCCGAAACCAAAAGTGATTGAGACGAGATGTCTGCGGGTCATTCGGGTGGCGGCGTCGCGGTTTCGCGGGGTTGTGCAAGGCACACGGGCGTCTATTTAGCGGACAGCCACGTTGGCAATGCGGTCGACCTGGCAGGAACGGAAACGGAATTACGTCGACGCGAGGCGGCGGCACAGGTCCAGCGAGGTGTCTTGGGCAAGCGCAATCTCGTGGCGCTGCTCAGGATTTGACGACGGTCCCTGCAACGCATGGGCCGCTTCTGGGTTCATCCACGTGCATCGGCCGAGATGGCTCGGAGATGTCTCCGCCATCGACACTATCGGCATCGTCATAACAGCAAGCTATGCCCGAAACGCCCTCTCCGCGATGGCCATGATCATCATATGCTTCCCTATTTGTTTCGATTCAAGTGGCATGCGAAACCAGTCCATCGAGCCACGGCTTGAGCCAGGAGAGGGGATCATGCCGTCGGCACGATGCAGCACATGTCGGTGTCGTACCCTGTCGCCATTCTGGGCATCGTACCATTTGTGAGCGCCGCGTGTCGTCTCGTGCCGCATCGCCCACTGACCGGCTGCACATAGCTGTGCATCCGATGTGGATGTGATGCGTACTTCTGAGACTCAGGGGGGGCGGCGCGCACATGCCGTGGCCGTGGCCGTCGCTGTAGCCGTGGCACGCGCGAGGCCCTGTGCCCACGGACCGGCGGCGCGTTGCTCGTGCGGCCGTGCACCATTCCGAGGCGATGCCATAGACGTGGGCCGTGCCAGTTGCTGCACGATGGGCCGAGGGCCTGTGGCGCGCCTGCATCGGCGACTCGCCTGGAACGTCCTAGGGGTCAACGAAGGGGACGGGGGGTGCGCCTGCAGAAGGAATGCATCATGCGGCTGCCGCACCGGTGCCTTTGCCAGAGCCGCGTACGTTCAGGCCTTCCAGTAACCGTTGCTGTCGTCGTCGTCGTCGTCGTCGTCGTCGTCGTCACGCGTCACCCCGGCGCCCGCCTCTCGCACCGGCTCGTCCTCGCATGAACGCTTACCCCTGTCGATTGCCCCTTTGCCCTTTTCCTCCCTTTCCACTGCATCGGCGCCTCGCCTTTGCTCCTTCGGTCGTCTCCTGGCCCATGCACGGCATTGCCCTGCATGCTTGAAACGCATGGGGGGTTCGCGAGTCGCTCCTAGCCGTGCGCTGCCTGATGGAGTCACGCTGCCTCCACCGCGCAGCGGCTTCCGCCCCGCATGAAGCGACGAAACTGGCGCGATGCACCCAAAGCCGTCATCGTCTTTCTTCCCCTCGCGCTCCTCATTGAAGCCGGTAAAACCCATCGAAACAAAAAGAGAAAGAGAAACACGGGGGGAAAGAGGCAAGACGGCGAGCTGCGAAGCAAGAAAGCCAAGCAAAAAACTTTTATGTACCAAATCAAGGGGGACGATGCATGACCCTCGATGGGGCTACCACTGAACGGACTGTTTGAAATGCGCCGTGTGGGATGTTTCAAGGCGTGCGTCGACACGGCCCGCCGCCGCATGCAGGTTCGAGCCATGCCTGTTTCTGATGTCGCGTTGCCTTCGAGGCCGGCCTTCGGGGCGCTGTCCTGTGCATCCGGCATTGCATGCATGCTTCCGAAGCTGGTCCACCACTGTCGCACCAAGCTCTGTCCTACCAGCCGCCATCCGCCCTGCAATCGAGAGCACCGACCGCTCAGACAGCCGCTGCCGCCAAAGCCGCTGCCGCCAAAGCCGCCGCCGCCACCGTCGCCGCTAACGCGATCCTGGCACGCGCGCTTCAACGGCAACCACGACAATCCGGGGTTGCAGCGAACGAGGGGCACAATGCGAGGGGGCGCGATAAGCGCAAGGCACGACGACGCGTCGACACAGCTCCTATGGTCGGGGTGCGGGAGGGGCATGAGGACCACGACAAACCGGCTCAAGACTTGCGCGCTTCCACGGAGCCCTCCTACCATGCGGACCACCCACGCTCTCGACCGCGACTCACCGCATCCGCTCGTCCTTCTCGTGCACGACCAGAACGCGCCAGGGGCAGATCGTTGCATGGGTCGGTCTGTTGGCACCGAGGGCGCACGGTGCGTCGCCTGCGCTGGAGCGACGCGAGCATCTCGTGTGGCAGCCGGGCGGCCATGAGACGGCACGCCCGGTGGGACTTACGGCAGTGCATGGCATTCAGGGGGCGAAGGGGCGAGAACGAATTTTAAAGCCATCCCTTTGGACCGCCGACGTGGGCGCCGCGGAACCCTCGCCGGCGGCCCCCTGTCCTGAAACAGCTCTTGTCTGGCGAGAAACCTCGGCCGCGGTTCGCTACCGCGTAACTGGTCACCAGCGACCGTGCCCGGATGCCGCCGCCATCAACCGACGCTGCCGTGGCCACCTAGCCAGACGACTGTGGACGTCTGCCCAAGCCGCCACGACAGTTTGCCGAGACGCGACAGGGATGAAGCAAGACCGAGCAAGAACGGGGTCGCGTTTCCTAAGACCCTCCTGATGGGAAAGGCCGCTGACATGTGGCGCGACCCCGTCCGCGAGCCGCATCCAGGGGGCCCGCACCCGAGCGCGAAGAAGGCGGGGGCACTGCGCCGCAGTCGCGGACCTAGCGCGAGCCACGGCGTCGCACGACCTGAATGTGCGTGGACCCCGCCCATCCCGCATCCCATCCCGCGCATCATTTTGGCAACGTGCATGCAGCCGTCGATACATGTCGCCGACGCGTCCGAGTCACTTTCCAACCGCACTGAGACGCCCAAGGCACTGTGCTTCACCCTGACGCGCGCCCCACGGGTGTGTGGCCAGCCGTCATGCGGCCGTGACGGTGATGGCATCTCACCGCGCTCTCACGGCGTTACAGCGCGCTGCTACGCGCTGTAGCGCTTCGCACGGCCCGGCACGTCCTATCGTGCAACCAACATGACGACTTCGAAACGAACCACTGCATTTCGGTGCGCCTCTGGGCCTTCCCTTTTTCTGGCACGAACGCGTGACCCCCACCGCCCCCTTGAGCGGCCACGATGGCCACCTTGTGGGCCTAGCGGGGT
Organism: Caulochytrium protostelioides; assembly: GCA_003615045.1. NCBI lineage: Eukaryota > Fungi > Chytridiomycota > Caulochytriomycetes > Caulochytriales > Caulochytriaceae > Caulochytrium > Caulochytrium protostelioides. The sequence continues at coordinate 48,174 of ML014193.1, read as the reverse complement.
TGGACGAGGCTGGGGCTGGGGCCAGGCGGCGCTGGACTCGACCAGAGAATGCACACGGCCACGGCGAGGGGGCACGCTTATCAGTGGCGACTATCCATCGGGGCCATCCTTCCCCGTGTTTGCGCGACTGCGAGGCATCGCCTTGGGCGTCAACAGCGGTAAAGGCATCAGCATCGGCATTGGCGTCGCATCGCGTCGCCTTTACACAACGGTGCCGCGAGGAGTATCATGAAGCAAAACTTGTTGTATGAGCCCCATTGACGCACCGCACAACAACCAACATCAACAAATCCTCCACTGAAGGCGATGGATTGAACTCGATCGGTCAGATCGAGCGGGGAGGGATCATGACAATGAGGAAATGAGCCTTTCACAGACCTTTCGCCGCGCTTGAGTGGAGACTTCATCGCACGGGGTCCGCTGTCAGCGTCGATATCGGCGAGACCATCGAAGGGCCATGTGGCGGGCACCCCCGGTGGCCGGCGGCTCAACGTGCCGCGCTGGCTGGCCCTTTTCGGACCTTGCAGGCTGTAAGACGATCGGGGCGTTGCGACACGGTGCTGCATGGCACCCCAGGCGGGTCGCCTTGCACAGCGATGGCCCGACGGGACGGCGCGTGGCATGATATGGGGCCGTGGCGACAGAGCCAACAGCGGCAATGACAAGGACATCGCGTCGGTATCGTTGTTTCTCGTGCTCCAACAAGAGGTGCGCGAGATTCCATGAAGGGGTGTCGGACGCGCTGCCCCCGCGGTCAGTATAGCCAACCAACGATGCGAGGGCCGGCCGTTCAAATGGGAGGGCGTCGCTCGCACATGGCGGTGGTGGTGATGCGCAGGCATGCAAAGCACAGCATAACGCGGCGGTACGCTGCGCGGGCGTGCGTAGCGCAAGGACCCCAGCACCAGCGCCATGGGGGCCATGCGATGCAATCGGGGTAGAAGAGACCTGCTAAAGAAACTGGTGACCTAAGCCTACGCGCGGCCTTCAGGGCCATGGCTGCAGAACAGTTGGCGGCCACCCTGGCGTCCCGCAAGCTGGAAGGCAAGGACCACAAGTTCACTCACACGGTCAACAACGATGGGATCAGTATGGGCATCCAGTTTCGGCGCCAGAGGAAGATGGCCGACACCACGCCGATTGTCACGGCTGCCCCAAGACCAAGAACTCCTTGGCAGGCAGCCTCAATAAGTACTGCATCGAGAGGAACGACCCGGGCCGCACCAACATCTTCTTATTGCCATGAAGCAGTCCAAAGGTCGGGTCGTCGGCGGGACGCTGACCCGAGCAGTACAATGTGGAAGCCGGCATGAAGTCAGTCCAAAGCAGTCAGAGACGTGGCAGCGCCATTTGAAAGAGCCGCTGCAACGGCTGTCGAAGGTGAGCTCCAAGGGCACAGGGCTCGCCGCGCACCACCGCTTCCTGAAGGTGTGGCTCGCCACATACGAACCGCTGTGGGCCGAATGCCTTGAGCCGCGCTGGGCACGCCAGCGCCTGCGGCTGTACGGCCACAAACTGCGCGCGTTTGCCAAGCTACTGGATCGTTTCGCCGCGGGGGCTGCTACGGAGATGGCAGAGCCCGTCGTCGCTGAAGTGGTGAGCGCCTTTGGCGCCTCCAAGTTTGCCCCTGGGGGCAAGAGCGAGATCGCCATCCCAACGGCTCGCGCGTACCAGGCGTATGCCCAGCGCTTCCGCACGGTCGACGAGTTCCGGACGACCCCGGTGCATGCCGACATGAACGAGATTCTGATTAAGGTCTGACCAAGAAACCCCGGGACCCGACGAAGGTGATGATCGCTCCCGCGTCCGGGGCGGGCGCTCCCGGCACTGCGCCTGCGGCCGTCAACCGGGTGCGCATGCGTGGGGCGAGCGCTCGCTCGACGGCGCCGACGCGGGTGCATCCGCGGCCGAGCCGACGCCGGCCACTCCGGTCCACACAACCCGGGTATATGCCCAGACGAATGTGGTCCTGAAACCTGGTCAACGCCGGCGCCAGGGAACCGTGGTTCGAGGGATGCTGTGGTGTGAAGCTACCAACGGCCATGAAGCCACCCACAGCAAGTTGGTGAACCGCGATCTCGATGCCGCGTTGAACATCCGACGCTGTCTGGCCTTACCGGAAAGGCCGATAGCGCTGTGTCGCAACCCGGAACAAACCAGGTTGCGGCCCAAGGTCGGCAAGCTCATCCGACACTGACCCCAAATGCGTACTGCCTCGGTGGGGGACCCCGGGGGGCACCAGGAAGGGCATGGCGTTCGTGTGAGGTCGGTTAGTGAGTCTCTACGTGCGAAACGATCGATGATACAAAACCTGCGGCAGGTAGACATGGAGTCGGATGTTGATCAGTTGTGGCTCAATCGCGGCTGATTTATACTGATTCATGGCATCGAGTGTTCACTTAATTCCTTTTCTCATTACCGGCGTGAGGCCAGGTTGTACCAATGAACGACTAATCATGCCAAATGTTTTATTACATGGAGCAGAAAGTCCGCACATTGTGTCGTGCCCATCAGCGTCGAAACCTGCAGGATGTTTGCAGATTGACCATCGCATCGTGCCCTACCTTTGACCGATTTGATGCCGCCTTCCTGCGAGACGACAGACCCAGGACGCCTCAACGGAGGAGAGCGCTGCGCCGGCCAGGTTCCTTACCGCCAATGCGACGCCATGTGTGCCCCCGGCCCGTCGATCCCTGCCGCGCGTGGGTCGATCCCTGCCATGCCCCGTCGGACTTCAAACGCACAAAGTTTTCCGGGGGCATACCGGAGCGTCCCATATATCATCTTGATACTAGTCTGTGTCGCCCGCAGCCGCTGCCAGCGCAACGCCCGTGGGCGCGGTGCCACCCTGGACAAGGGCCCCGTCGGGCACAGGCAGTCAGGGGCCCCGAAGATAACGATCCCATCGCGCCGTGATAAGCGGTGAAATACGGCGGGGCCGACCCGAGGGTCGTCACTCAGTGGTCAACAGACCGCTGCGCTTGAGCCGTCCTTCGCATGTCCCTAGCAAAGCGCGTATGGCCCGCTGCAGCGCTTTACACGGAGCCAACCGTGTTATCTACCACGTCGGCGACTCGATGGTCGCATCGCCTGTCCAGCATCGTACAGCTAGGTGTCATAGCCCGAACGATTGCTAAAATTAAATCACCTTCGTCGGCCCATCATAACACATCCGCGTCGTTTTGAAAAGAAACGTATAAATAAGCATATAAGTGTACAGCAAGAGCACGCACAGGAGGAACAAAGAATAAAAGAAATAAGGGAGCACCAGCCAAATTCTAAACCGTCCATAGCCGCCCGTGATTCAAGGCTGATCCGCCAGCAGCCACCAACCTCCAGCCACGCGATGCTTCGTGTCGGAAAAGCAACGCGAGAACGGAGACAGGCAGACGAACGGCAGTGAATTTGACAAGAAAAGGGCGGCTATGTGTCGAGGACGGAAAGGAACGACCTGCGTCTGTGTCGAGTCTGAGGTATAGCGCGGAAAAGAAAGAGAAAACGAACACGAACGAAGAGAAGCGCGGCAACAAAAAGGCCAGTTGCGTCGCGAATTCCTCGATCCGAACGAGCAGAAGCGGCGCACAAACGCACCAAAAGGCAGATGCCGTCTTCACCACAGACGACGACGCAGCACCGGTCGGCAACAAGACGGACGACGGACCTCAAGCGGCGCAGCAGAGAATGCGTGGAATGCTTGAAGCGTGTCGCATGGACGATACCGGTGGAACGCGAAGCCGTGCAATGCGCGAGCGCGCACGAGCGTGGTCAACAAGGCACCACCTGATCCCATCACAAGTCATGGCCGCCGAGGCGGTTCGTAGTAGACGACATGGCGGCGCGACGACGGGGATCAGCAGTTCACGAGGAGACGCGTGAAGCTGCTTAGTACTCCTGGGAGGGGACACCCTTAGCGGCGGGGGTGCCCTTCTTGGAGGACTTGGGGAGGAGGATGGACTGGATGGAGGGGAGGACACCACCCGAGGCGATGGTGACGTTGCCCAAGAGCTTGTTCAGCTCCTCGTCGTTGCGGATGGCGAGCTGGAGGTGACGCGGGATGATACGGGTCTTCTTGTTGTCACGCGAGGCGTTGCCGGCCAGCTCGAGGATTTCAGCGGCGAGGTACTCAAGCACGGCGGCGAGGTAGACGGGGGCGCCGGCACCGATGCGCTGGGCGTAGTTGCCGCGGCGGAGGAGACGGTGGATACGGCCGACCGGGAACTGGAGACCGGCACGGGCCGAGCGGGACTTGGAGCCCGAAGCGGCGCCGGAGCCCGACTTCTTGACGTCACCCGAGGTGGAGGACTTGCCCTTGCCGCCAGCCATTGTGCTATTTAATTTCGTTGGGTGTGGAAAGAGGTATGGAAACCTGGTATGAGAAGGAAGAAGTGAAAGTCGTTGCGTAGGCGAGAGAGTGACAGCTGGATGGTGGTTCTCCGTACGAGTGGCAGAAGGGTCGCGTCTGTCCGCAGGCTCGTGTTCGACCCGAGACAAGCGGGAACGGGTTGCGGCAAGACTGAGAACGAGGCGGCCGCGGCCGGTCGGTCTTTATATACGCGATCGAGGCCGATCCCGCGCGCAGCGAGCTCGCGTCGGCACGTCATGATCCACGGCCGCGGTGAGACCCGTCGCCCCGCGCCGGTCGGCGCGCGTGTCACGGGGCACGGCCGCCGTCATACCGCCGCCGCAAGCCGGGATCCGCCCCGGGCGCGGGCAGCTCAACTCTGGGCAACCGTTGCGCATCGTGTCGGCGGTTCAATGGCCCGTGAGTCGTGCGCCGTGAGCCCCGTGTGGCGTGCGGTCATCCCGCTTCGCTTGAGCCGGCGGCCGCGGGACCTGCGGGGTTGGCGGGGCGCGTCATCGGTGGCGCAGTCCCTGAGCGGAGCACACCGCAGGACCCCCCATCACACGGACTGCCTCCGGCGCCGGGAGCCGAGCACCGAGTTGAGTCGCGACAGCCGCTCCGCTTTACTTCACTACAGCCAGGGGCCTGCCGCGGACTCGGGACGCTGACACCGCTGGGTATGGTTGTAGCTGATTTGAATCCACGCGGCGATCGCCGCATTGAGCACCGGGGCACGTTGAGCGGGCCCATCGGTCGGCGTACGGCGTCGAGCCCCGTCGGAGCCGCTGCCGATGGGTCATCGAAGTGGTTGGTATGGTCGTACAGATGAAGGGTCTCGGCTCCTCCATCCCCATGATGGGAAAATCGAGACCCTCTAGAGGGATTCACCAATCTACGCTTCGAAAACATGGTCTACAGCAGTTTTCTGTCGCTGCCATGATCGGATGTATAGCCATACGAGGGGCTAACCTTTGCTGTCGGGACGTTGCGGAAACGAAGTCATCAACTGTAGTTCTTTGAATAACCATGTCATGTCTCAATTTGTTTGTCTATCGCGCCATAAACGAAAACAATCACTTGGGTCGACGCTCCAAGTGTATGCAATTCATTGTGAGCCACGACAATCGAATAAAAGAAACATTCGAGTGCTACCGAACGTGACGAACATTTGAAACGATACATGCATCGGAAGTCACTCCGTCTGGATCGAACGATCGAACCTATTGAGCGCTACACCCGAGAGGTTACTTGTAGGATCCGTCCTTCGAAGACGTCGCTGGTCATGGGAACCGTCGAAGAGGTTCGGAAAGCGTCGCCAATGACCGTCATCGTAGCGTCAGAGGGTTCTTCACGATGACCTTTGTCTACACGCCGGGGCACATGTCGGATGGAAGGTCTTCTTGGAAGCCTGCCTGGCTTCCGGCGCTTGATCTTCCTGGAAGGACTTTTTGATTCGCTTGAGAGGAAATATACCGGTCATCTTTTATGGAGTTTTCCTACCACAGGAAGGGCAGCTCAGGGTCGAGACGCTGCGCCGGCGGCTCCTCATTCTTGACGAAACAGCCATGATGCCATCATCTTGGCCCGGTACTCTCCGTGATCACGTGGCGGTCGACTCAAACTTCAGCATGGAGGCCGTCGGTCGCCGGCATTGGCTGAGCACGTGCTGCACGCCGCAGCGACCCCTCCTCGAGCCTCCAGTTGAAGCTCGAGCTCAAGCAGAAGCTCCAACGCCGGAAGTGATCCTGGCGACCCTGTTGAACGCAACGGCTGTCGCCGGAAGCCTTGTCGCCCGGTGTCACCTGAAGCCGCGCGCCGCTCGCCTTCGCCTGCGGGTTCTGCGATTTACCATGATCGAGATCGGCTCCGGGAGTATACTCCCGTCTCGTCACGCCGCCGCGTGCCGCGTGCACAGTCAACTCAAGGCCCGGCGGGATGATGAGCTCGGCCGTGCTCCGTGTGGATCAGCGGTCCCTGGCCGCGCCTGCGCGCGGGGTCAGGGCGCCTGTGGCGTGCCTGGCAACTCACGCGGCCGCCCCCAGTGTCCCCTCGTCGGCCCGCTCAAAGCCGTCCACACGCAACAGGGCCGGCGCCGACATGATGTGCAATGGTTGCCCGGAGTTGAGCTGCCCGGGGGTTGGATCGACGCGGGGTCGTCGTCGGAGCGCCGGGCGCGCCCCCCTTCCCGCACTGGGGCCGCGGCGTCACCGGGCGTCACCCGGTAACGCAGCGTGGATCGTGACGTCGCCCTCCGATGCGCCGGCGGCGTGACCCATCCTACGCGGGTATATAAGCCGACGCCTGGCCGCGCGCCCTGCCCAAGACGTCGACTCGGCATCTTCGGGCCGCCTGCTCGTGCCTCGTGGGTCCGGACGTCTCCTGCTGACGAACGCTTCTTGCTGCTTCACCACACGCTATCGATCTCTGTTGTTGTCCTGCTCTTCTTCATACTCCATCTCTCTTCCCAACTCTTCAACCTCCACCCACGCATATCGTCGCCATGGCCCCCACTGACAAGCCCGCCGCCGCCACCGGCTCTGCCCCGGTCCGCGCCGAGAAGAAGCCCGCCGGCAAGGCTCCCATCAAGACTTCCTCGGGTATCGAGAAGTCGGGTGCCTCGGGCAAGCGCAAGTCCGCCCGCAAGGAGACCTACTCCACCTACATCTACAAGGTGCTCAAGCAGGTCCACCCGGACACCGGTATCTCCAACAAGGCCATGGCCATCATGAACTCGTTCGTGGCCGACCTGTTCCAGCGCCTCGCCTCGGAGGCCTCCAACCTCGCCCAGTACAACAAGCGCTCCACCATCTCCTCCCGCGAGATCCAGACCGCCGTCCGTCTCGTCCTCCCCGGCGAACTCGCCAAGCACGCCGTCTCTGAGGGCACCAAGTCCGTCTCCAAGATCACCTCCTAAGCGGCTCCACCCCCCGCTTCGGTCGTGTCTCCGGTACCGTCGGACGCCGCTCCTGGCGTGCCACAGTGATGGTCCGGATCCCACCCCGTCCTCCTCCGGGGCCCCGGTCCTATCACGTGTGGCCGACCTCCACACCTTGTTCGCTCTGTTTTCTCTCGATTTGCCATGCGTCCCGCTCTGCGCCGTATCGCGTGTCATGGTCGACCCCCCGTTCGTCTCAAAGCCAATCAAAAGAAAGAAAAACGATCCGTCGATGTGTTCTGACCTGTGTCGATCAGTGCGCAAACGTCTTCCCTCTTATCCGACCGACGGCATGTGTCAGCCGTCGGGTCTGCCGTGTGGTCTGAAAAGGCGAGGAGTCGTGAGCGTGTGGCGGTGCTTTTCCACGCCTGTCGTTGTCTGTGTCGGGCAACGATGGGCGTGACCGCCGCGCTTTGCAACATTCTCTGCCTTCTTGTCTATATCTCGCTGCATACGCTCTCGTTGCGGTAGTGCCACCCCCTCGTCTCTTGCTCGTTGGTTCATGTGTCGGTTCCTCGATCACCGAGCGGCGTGGTTTCTTCTCGCGCCGTCTGAGTTCGGATTCATCCGATGGTCAGGCTGACTTTTGCATTCTGCCGTTCGCTGGCTTGATCTTCCACGTCCGTGTCAAACGTGGTTGATACGGCGCGCTCGCGGTCGCCAGAGAGTCATCCTCACTGCTTTCCATCATTTCTCCCCCCTGTGTCATCCTGTCTGTCCCTGGCCCACGCTTCCCCCCCACCTCCCTCCATTATTACGCACGGCCCGCCGGTGCCGTCCACTGTATATCTAACTCGACGAAAAGAAAGACCTAACAACAAAAAATGCGGAACGAACGGATGGGGTTTCTGGAAGACGTCGTCCTGGCGGCTGGCGATCCGTCAAAGAGGATAGGACGGAATAAGTCGGGCCATCCTCGTGGCGATGCGCCGGTCGTCTCTCCGCGTGACCGTCTTTATGACGATTGGGTAGTGGTATGAGAGGCGGTCCGTTACTCAAATGCCATGGGGCGCCGCATCTCGACGCGTCTAACCTTCAAGCGTGGCACGCACATGTGGTCGGCTAGTGACTCAGGGGAGCCCTCACTTCCCCCCCATCTCAGAGGCAACGCGTTTCAACAACAGAATTCATGGTATAAGATAGACAGGCACAGCCTGTGACTGCATCACTGCCCTATGGAGCGAGCGACACGGGCGGTCCGCTATGTCATGGTCGTCGGCGTCGATGGATTTAAACGTCGAGCAGCATCCGCCTGGGGTCCTCGATGAGCTCCTTGAGCTTCACCAGGAACGTGACGGCCTCGCGGCCATCCACAATGCGGTGGTCGTACGTGAGGGCGACGTACATCATGGGGCGGGCCTCGACCTTGCCGTCGACGACGACGGCGCGGGTCTTGGTGGCGTGCATGCCGAGGATCGCGGACTGCGGCTGGTTGATGATGGGCGTGCCCATCAGCGAGCCGAAGACGCCGCCGTTGCTGACGGTGAAGGTGCCGCCGGCGAGGTCCTCGAGCGTGATGGCGTTGGCGCGGGCCTTGGCGCCGAACCCGGCGACGGCCTGCTCGATCTGGACCATCGTCATAGCTTCGACGTTGCGCACGACCGGCGTCACGAGGCCCTTGGGCGTCGCGACGGCAACGGAGATGTCGACAAAGTCACTGTAGACCATGTCGTTGCCCTCGATGCGGCCGTTCACGGCCGGGACCTCCTTCAGCGCCATGGCGGCGGCCTTCATGAAGATGCTCATGAAGCCGAGCTTGACGCCGTGCTTCGTCATGACGGCGTCCTTGTACGTCTTGCGGAAGTCCATGGCGGCGGTCATGTCGATCTCGTTGAAGGTGGTGAGCGCGGCAGCGGTCTGCTGCGACTCGAGCAGGCGCGACGCGATGCGCTGGCGCATGCGTGACATGGGCACGCGGCGCTCGGTGCGGCTCCCAGGCAGGTAGCCCTGGAACTCACCCTCGGCGGCGGCGTCGGCGGTCGGCGGCGCGGCAGGGGTCGACACGGGTGCCGACGGCTGCTTCGGCGCGGCCTTCGGCGCGGCCGGCTTGGACGCCGCGGGCGCCGGTTTCGATGGCGACGACGGCGACGGCGACGGCGACGGCGCCTTCTCGGCCGCGGGCTGGGCGCTGGCTTCGGCCTGGGCGTCAGCCGTCGAGGCATCGCTCTTCTTGTCGGCGGTCTGCTCGGCCGCGGGCGCGACGGCGCCCGCCTTGGGGGCATCGCCCAGCTCGATCACGTAGAAGTCCTGGCCGACCTCGACGGTGTCGCCCTCCTCGGCGAGGACCTTGATCAGCGTGCCGCTCTCGGGGCAGTTGACCGTGACGTCGATCTTGTCGGTCTCGATCGTGGCCAGCGGCTCGTCCTGCGACAGGAAGGAGCCCACCGACTTGGTCCAGGCGGCCAGGGTGCCTTCCGAGATGGACTCAGCCATCGGCGGCACCTTCATGGTCTTGGTGGCTAGTCGATCAGCATGCGAGGCGAGGAGGGCACGGGGCCACATCCATCACATCGAGTGACGCATGGCATCGCATGAGTGCAGGCAACAGTTGCATCGGGGGCAAGATGAGTCCATGCAGGGCGTCACGACATCGGAGGAATCGGGGAATGCCTTCGCCACGAGCGACGGCGCCCGCGGCTCATGATAGGCATGGCGGCGTATCGCGGCCGACGTATCGCCTGTGACGGCCCATCCCATCACGCGGGGGTCATCTTACCATACCAGCGGGCGGCCGCCGCGCAGACCGCGGTGTGGCGGGCCATGCGGAGGGCCGACGGCGCGTGGAAACGGGCCGACGCGCGGCCCGTGGCGGCCGCGACGGCAGCAGTGGAGAGCATGGTGGCAGCACAGAATTCGCTAAGAAAGCAACGGCGGGCCCGGGGACGAGCGCGTATGGGGGCGTTGCCGAGAGGCGGGGACGGCGGGAGCGGCGAGGGCGTCGTTGAGGGGGCAACGGGACACACGCACGGCGTAGGACTCAGGGCTTCTACCAGGAACGGAGTAGCATGGGCGCTTCACCGAGAGACTCCTCGTCACGATTCTCCCTACGAGTCGGCGTCGCTCGGCATCGCATCGCATCGCATCGCCGCTCCGCTTTGTGGGTGCTGGCGACGCGTCGGCTCGCGCGTCGCATATGCGTCTCAAGCCGGCGGTCTCGTGGATGCCGCGCGGCTCCGACGGCGGCCCGGATGAGCGGCGCCTTGACCACTCTCTGTCGAGGAAAGGAAAGGAAAGGGCGGCCCCGCCGCCAGGTGCTTGGCCCGGCACGGCGCCATGCGCGGGTCAGGTGACACGGCCAAGGCGCGGCGGATTTCCCTGTTCATGCCGCGGTCGAGAGACGATTCACGACGCATGGACCTGCCGTCGCCGTCGCCGCCGCCGCCGCCGCCGTCGCCGTCGCCGCCGTCACCGTCGCCGCCCGCCTCACATCCCATCCGCGGGTATGGTAAGGCACGGCCGCTGGCTGCGCTGGGCTCATCCGCCTCGGGGCCGACAAAGGCGAAAAGTCGCCCCGACGACGACCTTCGCTGCAGGTTCCATGATGGTAAACGACACCGCCACCCATCGGCTCATCGAGGTGACCGCTCGCGGGATCGGCCATCGTGGCCATCCCTGTCACAGCGTCGTGGCCTGCCGCTTCATGTCCCGGATCGGGTCTGTTAGAGAGAAATGCAGCGCGGATCGCCATGAGGTGTCCACGCGCTGCGTGGGATATCAGAAGCAATCACATCCGCCGGTCCGCGACGTTCGCCGTCCATGCCGCGGCCGTCCGCGACGACAGCACGCGATTTGGATGATTAGGGCCCCTGGCGACGGTAGCACCGGTTCGGGTGGAATTCGGTGGTTCCCGAGAAACGCGGGCGTCCCCGCGCATCGCCGCGGGGCAGGAACGCGAGGGGCGGGGCGGTGGCGGTGGTGGGGCCGGAGCCCCCCGAGCCGCTGCGGGGCGGTCGGACGGGGCCGATCGGGCGTGGGCTCGGCCGCCGCCCACGGCTCGGCGTCGCACTCGACTCCGACGACTCCGACGACGACGACGCCTCGCTCAGGTCCGCGCGGGCCAGCTCGGCGAGGACCGCCGCGGCCTCGCCGGCAACGACGCGCTCCGGCGGAGCTGGGCCCAGCGGCTGCCGCGGGTGCTCGGGCACCGGGCTGCGCAAGATCGACCACGGGATCGGCGGCACGGGCGCTGGTAGCGTGGCCGGGGCGGCGGCCGTGGTCGACGTGGAAGTAGCGGTCGCGGCGGCGGCGGCGGCGGCGGCGGCGGCGGCGGCGGCGGCGGCGGCGGCTTGGACGAGGGCGCGGGACGCGGCGACCGAGCGCGACCACGGCCGGATGCGGGTCCATCGGCGCCGCGCCGCGGCGCGGATCCGCTTGCTCGTCGACCGCGACGGCTCGTCGACCGCCGTCGCCGCGGTCGTCGGGATCGCCGACGGCGGTGCCTCGGCCGTGTCGCCGGCCGGGTCCACCGGCCGCGCTGACACGGGCGCGGCGTCCGCACTGGGAGGGGCCGCACGGGCGGTAGCGGCAGCAGCGGTTGGCTGCGGCCCCGTGGCGCCAAAGACGTCGGCCAGCCTCGTCGCGATGGCGTCGAGCGCGAGGCGCGGGCTGCTCGGTCCCGTGGCGCCTGAGGGCGGGCGGTCGCTGCCGGCGCCGCCCGGACGACGTGCGAGCAGGGCGGCGGCGATCGCCGTCGGGTTGCCCGAGAGCAGCGCGGTCACCATGGCGCGGGAGCTCGGGGACAGCGGCGCGGCGGCCTCTGCGGCGGCGGTCGCAGGGGGGGCTTCCGGCGACGGCGCGGTCTGGACGGGCAGGGCCGGAAGGGGCCCTGTGACGGCGACGGCCGTGTTCGGCGGGGCCGGGTGGGCGGTGGCGGTGGCGCTTTCGGCGAGGGCGGTGCGGGCGCTCTCGGGCGGGGCCTCGGTATACCCCGTGCGCAGGGCGAAGAGGGAGACGGGGAGGTCGGCGGGCTTGGCGAAGTCCCAGACGACGACGGCGCGGTCCTGGCCGCAGGAGACGATGCGGGTGGCGTCAAGCATGACCTGGAAGACGGGCAGGCGGTGGGCGCGCGGGAAGTCGTGGAGCAGGGCGCCGGTCTGGCGGTCCCAGACCTTGATGGAATGGTCGTAGGAGCCCGAGACGATGTGCTCGGCGTCGAAGCACAGCGTGCGGACGAGGGCGGTATGGCCCTCGAGCGTGTGCAGGAGCGCGCCCGACGCGGCGTCCCAGATGCGCAGTGTTTTGTCGTTCGAGCCGCTCACGATGATCTCGCCATCGTACTGGACGCACGCGAGGCCGTTGTGGTGGCCGGCATAGTCGCGCAGGCACGCGCCCGTCTCAATGTCCCACAGCTTGAGCAGGCAGTCGCCCGAGGCCGAGACGGCACGATTGCCGTGGAGGCAGACGGCATTGACGGCGGCGGTATGGCCGATGAGCTGGTGGCGGATCTCGCCGGTGGCAATGTCCCACACCACGAGGGTGTGGTCCTTGGAGCACGAGACGACGCACTCGTCGTTGATGCGCACGTCCAGCACGGCTCCCGTGTGGCCGCGCAGCGTGCGCAGCCGCCGGCCCATCAGGTCCCAGACGATCACGGTCTGGTCGGAGGAGCCCGTCACGAGACAGCGCGTGTTGAACTGCAGGCAGAGCACGGAGCCGGTATGGCCGGTCAAGCGACGCACGGCCTGCATGGTGCGGAGGTCCCAGAAGCACACGGTCTGGTCGCGCGAGCCGCTGACGACCACGTCGCCCGCGAGCTGGATGCAGTAGACGTTGTCGGCATGCCCGAGCAGACGGTGCCGCGTCGCGCGGCCCTCGCGCCAGTTGCGCGCCAGCGCGAGCCGCAGTGCGTACCGTCGCGTCCAAGGGATGGCGCCAGCCGGCGTGGTCGGCGTTGTCACCGCCGCTGCCGCCGTCGCCGCGGCGGGGCTCGCTGAGTGGAGGGGCGCCGACCAGAGCGGCGATGCCTGCGGTGACGACGCCGCGGAGGCTGCGGCGGCGGCCGCCAGCAGCGTGCCGAACGGAGCGACCTCGATGCCGACCTGGACGACCGGCTCGGGGCCCCTGGCGCCCGTGGCGTCGGGCGAGGCCGCGCGGGCGTCGGGCGTCCGTGGCCTCGCGTCGCGATCGGCGGACGGCGCCTCGCGCCCGACATCGCCGTCGTTGCCGCCGTCGGGAGTCACGGGACACAGCGCGAGCCGCCACGCGGGCGTCTCGGGCCCAATGGCCGCGTCCTCGGGGTACGCGGCGTCATATGCGGCGCGCCAGAACGCCGGGTCGGACGCGATGCGGTGCCACGTGCGGCTGACGGCCATGCAGCGCGCGAGTTCGCGGGCGGCGCGGGTTCGTGTGGCCGTCGACGCCGCCACCGCGAGCGCGGTGCTGCTCGTGCTCGTGCTGCTGGTCCCCGCTGGGGTGGGCAGCGGCGTGCCCGCGGCGGCGCTCGTGGCGGCGGCGGCAGTCCCAGCCGCCGCCGCCGCCGCCGCCGCGGCTCCACGCTTCGGCGTGGCGCTCACCCAGTAGAGAACCCGGAAGGCGATCTCGATGGGGAGCCGGGCGAGCAGGTCGATCCGCAGCGGCGAGCCCATGGCGACCTCGAGTGCCGAGTCGGTGACGCTCACGCCGCCGTGGCTGAGGCCGCTGTGCGTCGAGTCGGGCGAGGCGTTCCCGCCTTGCTTAGCGATGCTGCCGCCGCCGCTGCCACGCGCACTGCGACCGTCACCGTGCACATCGCAGGATGGCCGGGCGATGGGAATCGGGGGCGACGGCCGCGCCGTGCCGAACGATGCGGCGGCGGCCGCATCCCGTGATGCCGTCGATGAGAGCGTCAGCGGCGGCGGCGGCCGGCGAGCCGCCGCGGGAGACGAGGCGGCGACGGTGGCAGCGCCATGGCGCAAGGCCTCCCGGCTGGGATGGGTGTCGGTCGGGTGGCCGGCCTGCGCCGGCCGGAACGATGTCATGTCAGGCGATGCGGTCGGCGGTGGAGGGGCGGTGGTGCCGGGCCGAATGCGGGACGGACTCGGGGTCGGATGGCTGCTGATCGTACGGATACGGCGGAGAAGACGCCGCCGACCGAGACTTAAGAGCGCCCACAATCCGCAGAAGGACGAGTCCTGGCGAGGATCACGGCAGGTTGACGAGAGGGGCGGGATGGATCGACGACTGATGAAGGGGGCGGGGCGGACATACAGCGGGCTTTCGGCGTCGAGCGCGCAGGTGGAACCCGCACGGATCCGAGATGATGCCGCCAAAGCCCTGTGAATCAGGGGTCGGGACTCGGTCCACCGACTCCCACGCGCGATGCCCTCTCGCTGCCTCCGCCGACCCCTGGCCGTGGAACCCAGATCGGCGGCGCGAGCCACCCCCTTCGGTCTGTCTGGGGTCAATCCCAAAACTTGAGGGCGGCCGACCCGATCGTCTGTCTGGCAGGATCGGCATTCCAAGGGCGACCCGCTGGAGACGGCGGGTGCCATGGCTACGGCAAGAGGGGACGACGCGTCATTGTCGGACTTGGCAGATGATCACCACATGCCGGGCCCCGCGTGGAACCGGGTGCTGGTCTGCCGGCTGGTCTTCACCCCAACATCGTGGTGCGACCATGCCCGACCATGCCCGACCGGACGTGGGCGGTCGCGGCGCTAGGAGGGCCCGCGCCGTGGCCTGACCGGCCGGGCCGGCGAGGGGCGCGCGGCGCCGGCCCCTTCCCGCGGGTATCGACTCACCCCTCGGCCGCTCGGTCCCAGAGCGTCTGGCCGTGGGTTGCGGAAACGCGTGGGTTCCCGAAACTCCGACGCATACGTGATGCGCCATGCGTGACGGCGTGCGTGACGCGCCCAGGGCCAATGGGTCCGTGCCGTCAGCCCGCATGATCCGTGCGGGTTGAAGAGACGTGATGGCCCCGCCGATCCCTCGGCTGGCGCCACGTCACGCCATCGCCATCGCCATCGCCACGCCATCGGCGACCCAGGGAGGCCGTGTTGCCAGGGTGGCGCAGCGACCGTCACGACCCTCGCTGGCCAGCAGGTCGGCCTGGTATCCTGAATGCGACGCCTTCCTGGGGCGGGACCATACCGCATGGCCGCCATCACCGACCGACGGCCGCGCGGCCGAGATCGCGGGTGCGCTTATGACGGGATCGGCCGCGCTTCCGCCGCGGTCCGTGGCGCCCCCGCGGGCGCGCCGCCGCCGCCGCCGCCACGGACCACGCGACGCCGTGGCTGGGCACGACGGCAGGCGTCTCGGGCGCCGAGGGTCGCCCCGTCGCGTCACGCATCCCCCACTCGTCGTCTCGTGTTCATCTGCGGTCGCGCCAGGGTCGCGTGGATGAGGGCTCGCTAGTCGGGGCCGAGATCGACTCCAGTAATCGAGGAGATCGCAGCTTCGTCGCAGCCAGCCCTCGCGTCCGCGTCGGGATGGATCCGAGCCCAGGGCCTACTGCGACGTGGCTCTCTCTTTATCGACGCCTGATCGCTTCGCTCGTGGGTGGGTCTCTCTCTCTCTTTCTTTCTTCCTCATCGTCCTCTGACCCTCGATCTCTGACGCGTCCCACCTCATCATGCCGGGTCCGACCGCCCACGTGGACTACCACGGCCACGCGAGCGAGGCCATGATGCGGCCGCGCTTCCGCCCGGGCCTCTTCTGGGCCGTGAACTACCTCGTCGACTACGCCGTCGTGCTCGTGCTCGCCGTCGTCTGGGGCACCGTCATCATCCGCCTCACGCCCGCGCAGCGCTCGTTCGATCCGCGCGACCCGACGGGCTCGATCAGCTGGAAGAACCAGCCCGACATCGTCTCGAACCAGGCCCTCTTCCAGATCTCGATCTACGTGCCCCTCGTGACCTACCTCATCTACCAGGCCGGCCTGTACGCGCTCGTGCGGACCCGCGTCGTGGTGCACCCCTGCGAGTATGTCCGCGCGTCCATGCAGCCGCTGCTGCTTGGCAGCGACGAGGACGAGGACGGCCGCCTGGGCGTGGGGGGCAACGACCGCATCGAGCAGCTGGGCGAGCCGTCGTCGGCCGTCGACGGCGCGATCCACGCCCGCATCCACCGCTTCGCCCAGAGCCCGGCCATGTACGCGCTGCTCGAGAGCCACGTGTACCTGCTCGCGTTCATGGCCTCGTTCTGGTTCAACGTCTGTATCACCGACCTGCTCAAGGTCTTCGCGGGCCGCCTGCGCCCGGACTTCCTGGACCGCTGCCAGTGGTCGGACTTGCACCACGCGTGCACGGGCGACCCTCGCGTCATCATGGAGGGCCGCCGGTCCTGGCCCTCGGGCCACTCGAGCATCGCCTTCTCGACGCTCGGCTTCCTGGCCCTGTTCCTCGCGGCTAAGGGCGGCCTGCTCCGCCCGCCCGTGACGCCCGCGCCCCATGCCACGCCGGCCACCCACATCGCCGACGCCCGCTGGACCCCGCTGACGCCGTGGGTCAAGGGCCGCGTCTGGCCCTTCGTGGTCGCCGTCGCGCCGCTGCTCGTCGCCGGGTACATCGCCATCAGCCGCACCGTCCAGCACATCCACCACCCGACGGACGTGATCTCGGGCTCGCTCCTTGGCTTCACGATCGCGACCCTCGCGTTCCGCAACTACTTTACCTGGGACGGCACCCCGCGCTCGCCGCTCGTGCACCTCGATGACGACGGCAGCGACTACACGCGTCTCCATGATGCCGATCATGCTTGATCACATGTCTGAATCGTCGGGATCGGTCCTCGCCTGCCGTCTCGAAAGGAATCTTCCTATTTTTCTTTTTCTTTTCCCCCCATACTCATATTGATTTTATCGTCTTTCATCCCCATCGCGCGGTCGATCCAGGTCGGCGGGCCTTAAGTCGTCGCCTCGGCGGCAGTTTCCGTCTCGCCCGCGGCCTTGGCAAGGTCCGGCATGAAGCGGGCCAGGCCGCGCTGGAGCAGCGCGTCTTCCTGGCCATGCAACGCGGTGGCCAGCGCCGCGCCCCGCGCCGCGCCGTCGTGGGCCTCGCCGACATCGGCGATGGCAGACTCGGCGGCTTCGCGCTTCAAATGCGCCATCTGCATGCGGGCAAAGAGCCAGAGGCCGATCAGCGTCTGCAGATGGGCATGGAGCCGCGACGGCGTGGCCTTGGCGGGCGCCTTGTCGGTGTCGCCGGACCCGCGCAGGGTGGTCCACCAGCCGGCGTCGTGGCGGACCTGGGCGATGAGCTGGGGCACGTTCGCGAGGAAGGCGCCGCGCGCGTAGGGCCCCGCAACCAGGAGGGCGCCGAAGGTCTTGAGGCCGAGCGAGGGCTGGCCTTGCGCGTCAATGTACAGCAGCGCTTTCGCGTCGTTCTCGGGCGGCTCGTCCTCGTCCTCGTCCTCGTCCATGTCCATGTCCATCTCATCGTCGTCCGCGTGGTCGTGGTCGTGGTCGGCACAGTCGCTGCCGTCGCAGCGATGCTCGTCCGCGTCGTGCTTCGACGAGCTGACGACGTCGCCGTCCGCGTTGAACTCGAGCTGCGAGCCGTCCGAGTCCGAATCC
Organism: Caulochytrium protostelioides; assembly: GCA_003615045.1. Classification (NCBI taxonomy): domain Eukaryota; kingdom Fungi; phylum Chytridiomycota; class Caulochytriomycetes; order Caulochytriales; family Caulochytriaceae; genus Caulochytrium; species Caulochytrium protostelioides. The sequence goes on along the minus strand of ML014193.1, from coordinate 30,405 downwards.
GAATCCGAATCCGAATCGCGAGGCGCATCCGACGCCTCGTCCGAACCGGCGTCCGAATCCGAAACAACCTCTTCCCAGTCGCCCGAGTCCAAGTCGACGGAGGAGTCGTCGTCTTCCGCATCGCCGTCGCCGGCTTCTTCGTCCATCAGCTCGCTGATGGAGGGCGCGACGGCCTCCTTCCACGACTGGAAGACTTCGTCCATTTCACGCTGCGTGATGGCGCGGCCCTCGGTGACGGCACGCATGGGGTCCTCGCGCGACTCACGCGAGGGCGGCGCGCGGTGCCGAGGGTGGCACCACACCTCCACCAGCAGCTGCGGGTCCAGTAGCACCGTATCCTCGGGGTTGCCCGGCTCGACAAACGCATACCGGTTCAGCAGCGCGGCGTTCGTCATGGCACCGTAGGTGTTGTAGATCTCGTCGCCCTTGTTGACCGCGCGCACGACCGTCATATCCAGGCAGTTCGCGTAGTCGACGTGGGTATCCACCAGCGCGGCGTTGGCCTTCTGCGCCCGCAGCGTGGCGGCCTCGACATCCGGCTCGGCCGCATCGTCGCCGAGCAGCGACGGCATCGAGCCATGGCTGCTTGCTTCGCTCGCGCTGTCGTCGGCGTTCTCGCCGAGCATGGCGTGGGCCAGGTCCGCGTCGTCACCGCACGCGCACTCCAGCTCGCCGCACTCGGGGCAGACATCATAGTCGGTCTCGAAGTGGACGTGCTCACGGTTCGTGGCGTGGTTAAAGAGGTCCGCGACCGGGATGAGCGCGGTCGTATGATAGGCATCGACCTGGAACGAGCGGCTCGTGACGAGCGACATCGCCGCCACATACCGCTCGAACGAAAGATGACCGAGGACCGCCGGGGCTTGGGCGCAGATCGGCGCCACCAGGCGCTCGTAGTCGTCGCGCAGCGCGTCGGTATAGACGGGCAGCATCGTTTCCAGGTCCGTGCCCGCGAGGCGCATCTGCTCCTCGGGCGTCCACAGCGGCGGGATGTACGCCGCGTCCGGGAGCAGCTGCAGGTATCCCCACCACGGCGAGTCGGTCCCCCGGCTCCGCTCGAAGGCGACGGCCATCGCGAGCGCGGGGCCGCCGCCGAGGGCGTGCTCCTCGAGCAGATCCGCGATCCCGCAGTTCTTCGCCGAGAGGATCGCATTCTTCGGGATCTTGGCCACCACGGCGCCCACCTTCAGGTCCTGCGCCGCCGTCACCGCGTACGTCGGGTAGTACGGCGCAGCGAGGCCCATGGCGGCCGCGTCGGCGGCGCTCAGGCCTTCGAGCAGCCCCGCGGTCGGCGGGAGCTGAGGCTGGTAGCCGGACACCTGGATGTCAACGGCCGACAGCCCCGAGACGTTCTGCTCCTTCAGCCAGTCCCGGAAGATGGCGAGCTTGGCGGCGCCGACGGCCGGGACCTCGTCGGGCGTCTGGGCCATCCGGGGCGCTGTGGCCGCCACCGTCGCCGTCGCGCCTGCCGTGGTGGTCGTGATGGTAGTCGTGGTGGTCGCCACGGCGGGATTTGACTGGATGGTCGTCGTCGTCATCGTCGTGGTCGTCGCCGTCGCGGCAGCCCGGGCGACGCGGCCCTGCTTGGCCTGGGATCGGCGCTGGGGCGGCATCGGGGTTTGTTTCTGGTTCTGGCAGCAGGAGAAGCCGGGACGATCGGCTTGAAGCGAATCGAAGCGACGCTAGATAGAGACCGGGGGCCGTAGTATACTGCGGGTCAGACCGTCCGAGCTCGCTATGAATCATTCTCGTCGACGTGAAATCAACCTGCGCCAGCCGCGATCGGCTCGGTATCGCTCGGGTGTTCCCGCTCGTTGTTCTAGCTGGCCTTGCTGGTCTTGGTAAACTCCGCTCGGGCCCCCGCTCATGCGCCGCTCCGCCGGCGGGGTGCTGCACAGGCTGCGGCGACGCAGCAAAATTGAGAGTGCGCCACATTTCCCAATGACGCGCATGCGAACGCGTGGCGTCGACGAGCACGATCGTTGCTCCCTCCGTCGCGCCCTCGTGGGCGACATCGGCGCGATATAAAGACCGTGTTCTCATCCATCATGATGTGATCTTCGAACCGCTTCAGCGGCAAACCTTGATCAAGTCTGACATGGCTGGCTGATCCGCTGCCGCTCCCTGGATCACCCGTTATTGTTTCACCCTCCTCGCTCTCGCAGACGAGTCACTGCTCCCGAGGTCATGGTCATGACCATGGCGGGCGCGATGGATCTGGCTTCATCGACATCGACACCCGCGACCGATGGCAGCACGATGGCGGCGCAGGTGACGCCCGCGCTGCGGCAGCAGATCCGCGACGTGACACAGCGAGCGCGCGCCGCGGGCGCCGTCCTCTTCTACCCGTCCACCGCCACGTGGCATCCGGCAGCGACGACGGCGACGGCGACGGCGCCGCGCTTCCAGGTGCGGCTGTGCCCGTCGCTGGGCTCCAAGCCGGTCGGCGGGTTCACGGCGCAGAGCCGCCCGGGCGAAACGCCGTCGCCGTTCCTCCCGCCCGACCCCGCGAGCCTCGTGGCGTCGTTCGACGAGTGGAACCTCGTGCTCAACAAGTACTGCGTGACGCCGGGCCACGTGCTGTTGACGCGGTCGACGTACGCGACGCAGGGCGAGCCGCTCTCGAGCGCGGCGCTGCGGCTCGTGACGCAGCTGCTGGCGCTGTGGCCGCGCGAGGGCGATGCCGTCGCCTTCTACAACGCGGGGTGGCGCAGCGGCGCCAGCGTGCTCCACCAGCACGTGCAGATCATGCCCTTCCTCGCGGGCGATACCGCCGACGACCGTCATCTCGCCGCGGACGCGCCGTGGGCGACGGCGCCCTCCAACGGCGCGACGACGCCCTCCGACGCCGCCATCCCGTCCACAGCGCTGCCGCTGCTGCAGTGGATCGCGCACGGCCTCACGCACGATGCGGCCGCGGCCGCCGCGTGGTCCCGCGCCGCGACGGCGACGACGCCGGCGCCGATCACGTTCGCGACGCTGCCCTTCGTGCACCGCGTCGTGCGGCTGCCCGGTCCATGCGACGGCGCCACGACGCCGCCGCCGCCGGCCGCGACGCTGGACCTGGGCGCGGCGTATGCAGCGGCCGTCGCCGGCATCACGGCCGACGTCGACGCCTACGTCGCGGCCCTCGCCCGCGCGCTGCCGCCGCCCGCCGCGCTGCCCGCGTGGGCGCAGGCGCGGCGGGCCGGCGAGGCGCTGAGCTACAACGTGGTCATGACGCGGCACGTGCTGCTGGTGGCGCCGCGGCGCGCGTCGCACACGCGCGCGCCGCACCGGTTCGGCGTCAATGCGCTCGGGTTCGCGGGGATGCTGCTCGGGAAGGAGCCCGCGGCGTGTGCGACGCTCGCGTCGCTCGGCATTTTCCGGGTCCTCACCGAGGTCGGCGTGCCGACCGCCATCGAGACGGAGCTCGCCGAGCTCCAAGCGACGCCGTCGGCCGTCACCCTTCCCCCTGAGACCGATGGGTGTGGCGGCGCGGCGCGGCGCGAATCAGCGACCCACCACGCTCCCTGAAGACGACCACTCGCTGACGCGGAGACACGGTGCCATTATAATAGATTCGGTGGCGATTCAGGTGGCTTTTCATGCTGCCTTGGATGAGAGAGCGGGCGCTAGCGTCGCGGGCGTGATGAACTGCCAGTCGGTGCAGTCGGTGCAGCCGCGGCGCACCGCACACGGCGCCACGTGGTCCCACCGCGTCAGAATATTCGAGAGCACCATGTCAATCGTGTGCCATCGCACGTCCGTCCACACGCGCCGCGACGACGGCGACCGCTTCAGGGGCTGCCGCGCCTGCGCCGTGGCGTTGCTGGGGCCCCCGTCAGCCATCGAGGCGACGGGTGCTGCGGGTGACGTCTCGGAGGCGGCGTTGGCGGCGGGGGTTGTGGTGGTGGTGGTGGTGAGCCCCGGGGCTTCGGCTGGATCGTAAAGGCACTCCTTGCCAGCATGGCACTTGCTCTCGAGCGCATACCCCGCATACCAGCAGCTGGAAGTCGCGCCGACGCATTCGCCGAGGAAGATGGGATCGCGCGTGTTCCCGAAGTGGTAGATGGGCACGCGGGCGAGGAAGGCATCGTAGTTGGGGTGGGGGTCCGTCGGCGACGGCGGCGGCAGCCGCGGGAGCAGTGCGAGCCGCTGCGCATAGAGCAGGTCGCCCGGGGCCTCGAAGGTGAACGCGGGCACGTCGTGCGTGAGCGCGGTGAGGGACGCGAGCGCGCCGCCGAGCGAGTGGCCGGCCATCCAGATCGCGTAGCGGTGCGGGTAGTCGGCCTTGACGGCGAGGAAGATGGTCTGGGCCAGGTTGTAGTAGGAGCCGCCGGTGTTGGTCGCGTCGTGGAGGCACGTGACGTTGCACTGTTTATCGCGGGCAGCGCCCTGCGCGCAGTCGCAGACGGGGGTCCAGGACCACCCGGCTTTCCCGCAGCAGCAGCTGAACATGAGGTTGTCCATCAGCTTGTCGCGCGGGCTCGTGACCCCGCCGCCGACCAGCGGCGTTGCGAGGCTCGTGCCCTTCAGCGCAATCACCATCACGTCGTCCTCCAGGTCCGTGAAGACATACCCGCGGATGCCGTCGCTGTCCCAGCCGAACCGGTCCGTCAGGTTCCAGCCCGGGATGTCGAGCCAGCCCGTGTCGCCGCCGTTCTGCTGCGCGCCATCGTCGACGGCCGCGTTGAGGTACGAGTTCTTGGTCATCTGTGCGAGCGCGAGCACGGTGGCGGGGTCCGTATGGTCCGGCAGGAGCTGCGCATGCCCGGCGACGGGCACGCCGTTCGCGCCATACTGCGGCGGGACCGGGTCGGTGAGATCGTTGAGAAAGACGGTCGCGTCCATCGGGTCCACCGTCGTCTGGCGCGGCGCCGTCGCAGCTTCCGGCGCGGCGGCCGCGGCCGCGGCCGGGGGCGGCGGCTGCTGGGCATGGTGACGCCATTGGTAGACGGCGCCCGGCCGCGCTTTCACCTCGAACACGGGCAGGTCGGGCACGTGCTGCGCCACGAAGTCGGTGCCGGCGCGGGCGGCGGCCTCCCGCCGCACGTGCGTCGGGTGGCTGAACGTATGGCGCTGCACATAGGGCACGCCGCGGGCGTCGCGGCCCAACCGGTAGCTGTGGCGCAGCTGCAGCTGGAGCGTCCGTGCTCCTCCTGTCGACGATGATGCCGATGATACTGACGATGCAGACGAAGATGCAGACGAAGATGAGGGCGAGGACGAAGCCGAAGACGACGAGACAGCGGCCCACAGCGATTTGGACGGCGACCGCATCGATGCCAGAAAGCCGTCACCGCTGTGGCGGCCGCGCATGGCGATCAAGACGCCCGCCGCCATGAGAAACGCCAGGACGGCGACGCCGTGCCGCCAGCGGTGGTGGCTGCGGCTCGGCGATGCTAGCGCGGACGGCGGCCGCCGGGGCGCCGAGCGGCCGGACGCGCCTAAGGAGCCGAGATCGGCTTTGGTGTCGGCCATCGCGGATAGAAGCCGAACGATGAGAGAGGGGCTTTCGGTGATTGGTTTCGAGCGATCAGGTGATACGATCCAGCGCTTGATGGTGATACTGAAGCGGGCGGAACGGAGCTGAGTCGAAGGCTGCGGACCCGATGCCAGAAGTGCCGACCACGGACCGCCGATCTCCCCCCTCATCCTGCGCATCTCTACGTGCTTCGGTCCACGTCGCGGTAGGACGGTGTCTCGCCATCCAGAATGCGGTCCCGGTTGAGCCACGTGGTGATAAGCATCAAGCAGAGGGCGGCTGGGTTGATCCTCTCGGGTGCTCGATCTCATCGTTTTGGCCCGGCCCGGCGTGTGGCTTAGCGGCGGCGCCGCCGCCGTCGCGGGGGTCGCGCCGTAGGCTTGTTGAGGGCGCACCCACCGCCGGGAGCGCCACGCAGGACCCTTCGTCGGCGTCGAGCGATGTCTTTCATTCCACGCGCCATGACGATCGACACAATCGACCCCTTTTTTCCTGGATACACAGAGTATCCTGCGGATCCTGCGGATCCTGCGGATCCTGCGGATACGGCGGATCCTGCAGATACGGCGGAGACCCCCTATACCTCGTATAGGGAGTGGGTGGCACGGAATACGGCCGTAGCGTGGGACGCGTGCGACAGCGGTCACGGGCTCTGCGCTCCTCGGTACCACGGCACCCTCCAGCAAGGCCACGATGGCGGATGTTCGCGTGATCGCGGCGCTGCGTGTCCACCGCACGTACCACCCGCCGCCGGGCGCCGCCGCGAGCGCCGCCGCCAGCGCTGAGCGCCGCCAGGCCTGCGCGCAGCTGTGCGCCAAGACGGCGCGCGCCGTCCAGACCCTCGTCGGCGCCACGGGCCTCCGCGCGGTGCTCGTGGCCTATCCCGCCCACGATCCCGCCCTCGCCGCAGGGCTGCTGGCGGCGCTGCGTGCCGACGGCGCTGAGGCACATGGCCTGCACGTGGCGACGGACGCGGCGGCCGAGGCGACGCCGTCGCTGCCGCCGCCGCCTGGAAAAGCCCTCGTGCGGCTCGTCGCCGTCGCGCCGTGGGGCGCTTTTGTCCCCGCTCTCAATGCGTTGCTCGTCGCCGCGCGCCAGACGCCGGTGCCGCGAGGCGATGGCGGAGCCTGCGGCCTGCCGGACCCGTCGCCAGCCGTCGCGACGCATGTGCTGTTCATCTCGGTGGAAGTCACGCTGCAGGCGTCGGCGCTCGCGACGCTGTGCCGGCACGCGGCGCAGCCCGGGATCCTCGTTGTCGGTCCCGCACTCGAAGGTCATACCCTGGACGACGATCCCGTCGCGGCGGCGCCAGCGACCGAAGAGGCTGCCGAGGCCGCCGCGGATGCCGCCGCCGCCGCCGCCGCCGTCGGTGCCGGTGCCGATGCCGATGAGCCCATCGATGCCGATGCCGATGCCGATGCTGATGTTGATGTTGATAATCAAAACATGGCCCCGCCGGCATCGGAAACGGAAACGGAAACGTCGGAGCGGCCTTTGAGCGGAACCACGTGCCCGTGGAACACGTGTGCGCTCTGGCACCTGGCGGCGCTGCAGCGGACGGGGTTTCTCGGGGTCTCGGAAGGCCTCGCCCTGCCGGACGGGACGGCGTGCGAGGGCGGCGTCGAGGAAGTCGCCGTCGTTGCACTCCACCAGCACCTCCGCCTGCCCATCCGCGGCGCGCGGCTGCTCGTCCTTCCGCCCGCCGCCGTCGTCTGGGCGACCACGGGGACCACCGCGGGCGGCAGCTGGGAGACGCCGGAGCGCGCCGCGTGGCACCGGCGCAAGATGGCCTCCAAGCAGCGCCGCGCCGCGGACCAGGGCGTCCTGCTGCGTCTGCCGCTGTCCCGCGGCCGAGTCGAGCTCTTGATTTCTAAGCATTGATGCGCTTCACCGGGCCGCGCCGCGCCGCGCGCTGGTTCCTCCTGCCCCGGGGGCCGGCCAGTATCCCGACGACCAGGGGGCCGGGGCGTTAGGCCACGCGGCGCAGCGCGGCACGGCGCCGTGTTCCCTTCGCCTTTCCGAGTTTACCCGAACGCCGAGGGTTCGGGCCGAGTCGGGCGACAATGGTTGGCGGGGTCGCGTGGTGGCGGTGGCGGCTCCGACGGCGGTGTCGTGACGCGGCTGGGGATCGCGGGGACCGACAGCACACCGATCCCGGCGCGAGGTCCTTGGTCCTTGTTGTTGCCGGGAGGCGGTGGCCATCGCCGAGCGCCTGGTGGGTCGTGCCGCCGCTCGCCAGCAGTGTCGGCGGATGTCGATAATGATGGCGATGGCGAGGGCGATGGCAATGGCGATGGCGATGGCGATGGCGATGCAAGGCCCTCTTCCTTTTTCCTCCTCGCTTTCCTGAGGATTCTACGATATCTTCGATTTGTCATCCCGAAGTGAGGCGCGATGACGAGACCGCGACAACCCACGGAGACAACCGATCCGACGAGGGAGACGTCCCATGGTCGCGTCATTCGTCAGCCATCGGCGATGGGCAATGGACGATGAGCGATCAGCTACCGGCGGCTGCATGTCATGTCGCAGCGCGTGGATCGCGGGATCGGATGACTTCGGACCGAGGGCGCGCGCGCGGGTGGGGTATAAAAAGAGGGCGGATCCCCTGGCTCGTGAACGACGTCATGGCCCCTCCCAATCAACGAGGAGACATGTCGTCGCGCTATTGGAGAGACCACATCAAGATCCATACCACCTCAAATCCAACGACACTGCACGTCTCTCACCCCTCTCTCATTAGCACCTCACTGCGACACTTCTTGACTCTTAACACATGGCTTCCCCTTCTTCATCACAACACAAAGAATCAACAGTCACCATGTCGAACAAACTTCTTGAGCCGAGCCAGGGCCTGCCCGACCCGGCCGACGACCCCAGTCCGCTCTTCCAGCCGCTGACGATCGGCAGATTCCAGTTGAAGCACCGCATCGTGATGGCGCCGCTCACGCGGCTTCGCGCGGACGGGCCCAACGGTATCCCTAACGCGCTGATGGCTGAGTACTACGCGCAGCGCGCGACCGACGGTGGCCTCATCATCGCTGAGGCGGCGCCCATCGACCGCATCGGCCGCTCTCACCACGCCTGCGGCGCCATCGACACCGACGAGGCCGCCCACGGCTGGAAGCGCGTCACCGACGCCGTCCACGCCCGCGGCGGCGTCATTGCCTGCCAGCTGTGGCAGTGCGGCCGCCAGGCCTCGCGCGAGGCCAACGGCGACCAGACGCCGATCGCGCCGTCCGCCATCCAGGCCGAGGGCCACCCCGCCCCGCGCGCTATCGAGCACGACGAGTACCCCGACCTCGTGCAGCGCTACGTCGACGCGGCCAAGCGCGCCATCAACATTGCGAACTTCGATCTCGTGGAGATTCACAATGCGAACGGATATATCCTGGACCAGCACCTCGCGTCGTTTGTGAACCAACGCGACGACGAGTTCGGCGGGCCCGACCTCGAGAACCGCATGCGGTTCCCCTACCAGGTGGTCGAGGGCGTCGTCCGCGCGGTTGGCGCCGACCGCACGGGTCTGCGGTTGTCGCCCTTCGGCGTCTTTGGCGACATCGACGACGCCGACCGCATCAAGACGTACGGTACCTTCATGCAGCGCGTCGCGCCCCTCAACCTCGCCTACATCCACCTCGTCGAGCCGGTTCCCGGCCACCCCCAGCCGCACGAAGGCAACACGCTGCCATTATCGCTCGAGACCCTGCGCGAGCACTACTACCCGAAGGGTGTGATCATCGGGTGCGGAGGCTATACGCCGCAGCGCGCCGTCGACGCCGTTAGGTCCCGTGGCATCGATGCCGCCGCGTTCGGCCGCTGGTACATCTCCAACCCGGATATTGTCTACCGCATCCGCAACAAGCTGCCCTTCAACGCCTACCACCGCGAGACTTTCTACTTGGTGAACGACCCCAAGGGCTACACGGACTACGACTTTGCCGACAAGACGGCGAAGGACGCGGTGGCCAAGGTCCTCGCGAGCACTGAGCCCACGGCCAAGGCCACCGCGGTGAAGGGCTAAGCTGCTTTCGTCCGAAAATCCGGAGCGAACTACTCATAATTTAACCGTCCATATACGTATCCATAGAAGACAGAAGGAGGTCAAAGAGAAGGCTAGCGAAAGACAGAGGATCGCTCGTGATGGCTCGGCACCGGACGGATGTCCACGGCGAGGCCTGCTCGCCCTCGGTGGCGCCGATACCCCTCTCCGTGAGCGAGGAGACTCGGCCGCGTCCAGCACGGCGCATAAAGCATGTTGCAACGTCACCACGTGGTTGCGTGGTCGTCCAGACGATGACGGCCACGATGCTATGGCTATGACGCCGGCTTGCTACTCGTTGACGCCGCGGGCTTCGCGTTGGCAGCGTCCTTGGTGCCGTTGTCCAGATCACCGAAGCCGAGGTTGCGCATGTCGTCGCGGAGCATGAGGCCGTGGTCCATGCGGCACTGGAGGAAGGCACGGGCGAGGGCGCGGCACGGCTGGAGCTGGTTGCGGTGGGTCTTGAGGCAGGCGCGGTATGCTTCGGCTTGAGGAGCGCACGCGTGCGTCAGGTCCAGCGGGAAGGCGCCGCGCTCGGGCGGCACCGCCTGCGAGAAGCTGCCCATCGACGCCATGATGCGGGATGCGTATCGAAGGATAAAGGAGGGCAGGCCGTACCAGCGACGCCGAGTGCGATTCGCGTGAGAAGCAGATTCTATTTGATCGATTACTGGTATATTGTTCCAAGCGCGCTGGTTCTGATGGCGATGACGGTCGCAGGGCACCACCGGTACATTATCGAACCTATCGATCCTGTCCCTGCGAAGGAAGCGGCAGGCAGAAGGAACAAGAAAGTGTAGGCGGGTGCACGTGGTGGTCACGTGCTGGAGAAGGGGTGCTGGATGGTGTGGGTATGCGTCATTGAAAGGCGGGGTGACACGCGGCTCGGCGCGCGGCCAATCTCCGACGGGAAGGGGAAACTCGGCGAAGCGGACGGCGGCTCGGCCCGCCGTCCCCATTTCGAGAGGCGCCTAGGCAGCGAAGGCGACGAGGGCCATGGTCGCCGCGAAGGCCCACACCAGGGAAGAAACGAAGGCGGGGCGCGGGCGCGCATCGGCCGCGGCCGCCGATGGCGTGAGCGTGGTCGTCGCAGCGGGCTTCGTCGTCACGAGCGCGGTCGTCGTCGCATCATCAGCTGTGGTGGTCGTGATGATGGTGGTCGTTGCCTCTTCCGTGGTGGTGGTGGTGGTGGTCGTCGTCGTCGTCGTCGTCGTCGTCGTCGTCGGGAAAAGCAGTTGGTTACCCGCGTCGAGGGCTGCCATGCAGTCCGTGTACGCGCTGGCGTCGCCGAGATGCATGGCCGCAGTCGCGATGCCGTCGAAGTAGCCCCGGAAGAAAAGAGCGCCCTGGTCGGTGAAGTCCGGGGCAATGCAGGCCGAGACGTTGAAGTCGAGGCGGGTGATCGTCCACGCGGCCGGGTTGTCGTTCTGGACGTAGGAGGCGTTGACCAGGAGCTCGGCCTGCGTGTTGGTCAGCAGCGAGGGACTGCAGGACGCAATGGAGACCTGGAGCAGGGTGCGGCTGTTGAGCATCTCCTCCGACTCAAAAGTGCCAGTGTAGTAGGCCCAGTTGCGAGGGATGCCGTCAATATCCAGTTCCGCACCCGAGATCGAGGTATCAGGCGACACGGCGCTGCGAGGCGATGAGACAGTCTCAGGGCTGTCGAAGCCTCCGAGAGTTATCACGCGCTGATGGCGCCCGTCGGACGTCGTCGGAATCTGGGTCCAGCTGAGGTCTTCGGGGACCTTGATGCGGTCCCATATCGTGAGCGGCGTGACGACCGGGAGGAACAACGAGAGCGACTCGTAGTGCCACTGGTGGCTGGGCCCGCAGTTGGCGTTGGGATTGGTGCCATTGAACAGACCCGGGAAGTCAGCTTGCGAGGTGGCCCAGGCAGCCTCAACAGACGCGCCCATGAGGGCCGTCATGGCCGCCACACCGAGCACAAACCCCTTTGCAGAGAACGCCATGGCGAGCTAAAAATAAGAGTGGGATGGATAGATTAAAGGACAGATTAGAAAGAGTGATCTGGGGAGGAATCGATGTCGTCGCAAGATCGATCGGATAGTGGGCGGTGGTGAAGGATTGAGGTGTGGTTAGAAGCTTGTGACAGAAGCTCATCACTGGAGCCATGTCGACGAATTCGTGTCCCCTTTTATAGATGCTCCCAGATGACTCACATTGTCGCAGTTCGCTGGAACGACTCATTTCCCAAAAGATCTTGGCTCGCTCACGATGCCCATCCCAGCATGCCAAGGACAACATGGCGCACGCCTCAGACCCAGCGGCTCCGATGCCGGCTCGAGGCGGCCATTCGTCATGAGACGCCTTCCGGCGACCAGCGCTCAGGTGCTTCCCGTGTTTGGGCGTACGCCCATGCTGCGACCCGTCCTCACGCACTCTCTGTTGTCCCTGGCTTTGCCCACGCCCTCCCCACGCCTGGAGACCGTCATGGATGCGGGACTCGTAGATCTTCTGTAGGTAAGCTTCTGTGGTTCGACGCTGACATTTTCCCTTCGATTTCTCCTGCAAGTGGATCCCGAGGTTAGTGATGTTAGGGGACTGATCTCCCTTCTTCCACCTCCTGTGGGATTGTCATGGCACAGCGTCGCCTCTCGCCTCTCGCCTTTTGCTCATCGCGTCACAGGACAGCGAATGAACGGCCTTCCGCACAGAATGCACTATTGCGGCTCGACTTGGCACAGCCCCGATGGCGACGTCTACATGCATGACTCACTCACCGATGTGGAGTGTTCGGAGGCGTGCACATCGAGTCCGTCCAAGGGGCCAACTAAATAAAAATCAAATCGCTGTCTCACCTTGCCGACAGAGGGAGGTGGGTGGCTCATGCTCCGCTTCACCCCTCTGACTTCGCAGATTGCTATCTCCCTTGCCATGGCCGGGGGCCTTCGGTGTTCCAGGCGACGACGCCACCGCGACCATCATCGGGACCCGCGGGGGCCCCGCGAGCTGCCGTGGCCGCGCTGCTGGCCGGCGGCCGATCCGCTCACTGAGCTCCGACGGAACCCCGTGATCGTCGTAGGCGTATCCTAGACGGCGGCCATGTCGACGGGGCTGCGAATCCTATCGCGATGAACCACGGGAACGCCATGCACGAGCGGAGGCGTTTTGGCCCGTCGCCGCCTCTTGATGTGCCGCTCGAGCGGGTTTGTGTGTGTGCCGGTCTGCACACGGGTCGGCCATTCCGATGCCCGTCGCGACTTGCCGCGTCTTGCCGCCGCCTCCATGCGCCCCCACGCGAGGGTGGTTTTAGAGCTCGTCTCGCGGGAAGTTTCTGGAACCCGCGGCGAGAGCGGCGATGGCAGCTGCTGAGCGTCGCCGTGCCTCCACGCCGAGAGGCTACGGCGGCGCGGATGCTGGAGCCGCGTGGAGCCGCGAGGTGAGGCTTTTGTCCTTTTTTATGATTGGGATGCCGCGCCGCCGGTGTTGTTTGTTCTCCCGAATCCCCCCCAGAGCGATGGTCGGGGCTCTCTCGCGTCCCAAGTCATGCCACCGTGCCGACCGCATCGGCGGTCGGGGTAGAGGGCGGCGGGTGAGAGATCCCGAGGGGGATCCGTAAGGGCGAACCGTCGTCGGCCCCCGAAAAAGACTTCTCTCACCTGGTTCCGTTCCCCGCCATGCACCTTGGAGACCCATCGCATCGCGTGAGAGTTGGTGGATCGCTCGAACGTGACACGAGAGAACCTCCCCATCTCCCGACGCCGCGGCATCAGCATTTTCCCTTTCGCGGCCCCACCGCCCCGACGCTAAGCCCCGCGACGGTGGACCCCCCCCATTTCACTCTGATCGGATGCCGAGTCAAACCAATTATATACAACATAGGAGTCTCCTGGACATGTTAGACGCGTGCGGCAGCAGGGGGCGTCTACAGCACGAGGGCCGCGAGGATCGCGCCGGCACCGAAGGCCCATGCGGCGGCCGATGCTAGACCGACTTTGGCATCCACGCGCGGTGAAGCGGCGTTGGGGTTCAGCGTGCGAGTCGCGCGCGCCGTGGTCGTCGTGCGCGTCGTGGTGGTCGTGCGCGTCGTGGTGGTCGTGCCCGGGATCGTGTCGCTGCCGAACAACGCAATGTTGGCTTTGGTGCGGGCCTGCGCACAGGTGGGCTTCCCGCCCAGGGTGAAGAGGCTCCCGGCGCTGTCCAGCAGCGTCTGCTGGAGGTACGTGATGAACGCGGGGCTGTTGGGGGCATCGGGGGCCATGCACGCCGAGACGTTGTAGTCAAGTCGAGTGATGGTGTACGCCGTCGTGTCATAGGCCTGGATGTAGCCCGGGTCAGCCATCTTTTTGGCGGTGGTGTTGCCGTTGAGCGAAGGGCTGCACGGGGCGACGGCGACTTGGAGCAGCGCCAGCGTGCTGTCGAGCGACTCAGATGTCGTGTATGTCGAGTAGTAGGCCCAGTTCGCCGGGACGCCATGCGAGTCGACCACCGTTCCGGACTTCGACGTATCCGGGGTCGTTATGTCGCCGCTGATATAGACCTGCTCGACTTCGACCTCATTCTGCACCGAGAAACGGCGCCTGTCCGTCGTGCCCTGCGGCCGCGTCACGTAGAGCCCGGCCCATGTCATATTGTACGGGTCACCGATCTGCTGCCAGACCTGCTGGGGCGTCACGTCGGCAAGGTAGGCCGAGAGGCCGAAGAACTGCCGCGTGTAGCCTGTCGGACACGCGTCATTCAGATCGCCGAGGCCGAGAAACAGGCCCGAGAACTCATACTGGGACGGACCCGTGGCCGCAGCCCCGCTGCCGGCGACGAGAGCCGCAATCAACAGACCCGCGCTGAGCACACGGGTGGTCAGCGACGGGCGCGACGCCTCAGCGGTAGCAAGGCGCATGGTGGCAACGACGTAGAGAGATTGCAGGAACAGCGAGACAACGGCTGGAGGTCCCTTAGTCAACGAATGGTAGCGGTGGTGGTAGTGATGATGGTAGTTAGAAGAAGAGCTGTCCAGAGGAGAGAAGGAGAGAATGATTGATCAATGTGCAGAGGCCGCTGATGATTGGATGCGCAGTCATTCCAAATGGAAGCTGTTCTCTTCGATGGAATCTTTCCGCATCGCCTGCGATGACATGCGCTTCTTATATTTTCGTAATCGCGCCGCGATGCGCTGCAATCGCGACGATGACTATGGTCATGCGGATGAGGGCTCGTGAGTCGCAGCGACTCTGGTGGTGACACCGCTGCCGGCGCACCTCCGCGCGATGATACGCCATCGCGTCGTGACATGCCTGGCCTACATGACGCGCTCGGCGGGGGTTCTTGAGAAGGGCTATCACCGCTAGCACCGTCCCCTCCGAATCTACACGCTGCCCCCTTGATCACCACGAAGCATGCTGTGTGCTGCACCGACGAGAGGCTGCTGCCCATGGCTTAATCATACCGCTGGCTCCTTTCAATGAAGGCACGTGTTGTTAATGCTTTGTTGACGGCGCTAAGCTTCCGCCGGTCATCTCCGGCACGGAATCTTCTATCAATCGTATGCATGTGTTTGTGCCGCCGCGGCCGATCGTCGCCGATTGTCTCCGAGCTCCGCTATACATGAAGCGGCAAGTCCAATGAGCATGCGGAGAATGAAATGGACACATGCAGAGCAGTCGCGTCCGCGGCGGTCGTGCGGCGCGCCCGCCCCCAATAGAGCTCCGACCCCCGCCACGGGTCCGGAGATGCCGCCGGTGGGATCGTCGTGTGCGACGAGAACCGTAAACAGAGCGGCAGAGGCGCCGCGATACGCGGTATCCATGCGACAGGACGAAGCGAACGGGCTCTCGTGGCGGGGAAGCCGATAGCGCCGCCGCGCGTGCTTTTGACTGCAGCCACACCGCATGACACCGGCGGGCGCGCTCCGTCATCGCCACGGTCCTGGGCATCCTACCGACTTTACTTCGCCGCCGCCCCCTGGGCGCCCGGCAATCATCCTGTCGGCAACGGCGCTTTAATCGTTCCCTCATGCAGTACGCTTGCGCAGGCCGACCTCCCATGTTCCCCAACAGTGCCATGCCTACGCCATGCTTCGTGGTGACATTAAATTAGAGGAGGGAGACCGATGTTACGAAGATTCCGGCGAGCCCGGCGAGCCCGGCGTGGCCGACACAAAGCGGCGGCCCCAAGCACCGAAGGCATCGGCCAGCTCATCAGCTTCCGTCGTGCTGCTGGCGGCGGCGGCAGGCGCGGCAGTCGACGAGGGCGCGGCGGCGTCCGTCATGGCGTCACCAGCCGCCGTGCCATCAGCTGATGCTGCCGGCGTCGAAGAAGCCGCGCGCGCCGCTTGCCGGGCGCGCCGCTTCGCCTCCTTCGCCGCTTTTGCGAGCATCCCCTTGCTCTTGGCCGATTTCGGGTCGTCACCGCGCTCCCAGGCGCGGCGGACGCGCGCCACATGCTTGGCGGCTTTGGCAGCCGCCTGGCGCTGCTTGAGCGCGGCCTGGCGCTCGCGCTGCTTCTGGGCCGCCGAGCGGGCGCGCTTGTGCAGCGAGCCGGTGGCGGCGGCGGCGGCAATGGCGGTGGCGGCGGCCGGGGGGTAGGCCGGCGTGACGGCACCCGCAGCAGCGCGGACCTTGCGGATGCGGTGCATGAGCACTTCGGCGGCGCCGTCGTAGGCCGCCACGCGGATCGCCGCGCGGCGCATGGCCATCACATCGTCCAGCTTAATGAGAGGGTCTGTGCGCGTGCCGGAGGGCTGCGCGGCCTTGCCGCCGAACTGAATCTGCTTGAGCAGCGCGACCACGGTGGCGGCTGAGCCGCGGGTGGTGAGGAGCGCAACGCCGGCGCGGTCGCCCGGCACGTAGTCCACGCGCTGCACGGCGGTGTGCTCGGCGAGCGCTGCGGCAATGAGCGGTGGCGTCCAGTGCTGCAGGTCAGCGGTCAGCGGCGCGGCATCAGTATCCGTCGCTGGCACGGCATGGGCGCCCGCGGCCTCCGCCTGGGTACGCTCAAAGATATCGCCTTCGCCGTCGCTCGTGCCGTCTTCGATGAGGCGCGGTACGGGCGCCGGGGCCGGCGCTGCGGGACGCTGGGCCGCGGCGACGCGGGTCCTGACGAGCTGCGCCGACGCGACGGGATCGAACTCGAAGCTGATCAGACGGTCGGCGGGGTACTCAGCATAGCCGCACGTGGGGCGCTTGCCTGGAACGGGGCGGCGGAAGGGCACGTCGCGACGCAGTACGAGCTCGACGCGGTGGCCGTCCAGTTCCGGCAGTGGCGTCGCGCGGCCCAGCAAATGCAGAACGTGGTCGACCGTGTTGACCGTGACCCAGGTCTCGGTCGCGGCGCCGGCGGCGGTCTCGCCGTCGAGAGGACCCACGTCGATCGAACGCAGGACCACGCCGACTTCAGCAAAGTAAAGCTGGATCGCTGTGTTGGACGGCGGGTGGCGCAGCGCCGAAGGCGAACGACCCGCGAGCAGCAGGCGCATCTGCAGCGCGCCGGGGCACAGCTGCAGGTGGTAGGCTTCGGCCGTGTCGCGCGTGAAGAGTCCGCGGCGGCGGGCCCACACAGCCGCGACGGGGTGGCTGCGGTGGGCGGCGGTCGCGGCAGCGCCGGCCGCACCCAGCAGAGTCGCCTCGTCGGCGGGCATCGTGACCGTCTCAAAGAGACCGGTCAGGCGCAAAGCCGCGAAGCCCAGGGCCGGGAGCAAGGTATCGAGACCGGCCGCCGTGGCGGTGGTCGTGGCGGGCTTGAGCTGGGACAACCAGACGAGCGGGAGCCATCCGGCCTGGAGGCGCTGCATGTCTCGATGGGCAATCAAGTCGCTGTGATCTTCGGTCTCAGCACAGGTCATGGCGGCGTCGTCGTCGGTGCCGGGCGCTGGGGTGGCGGTGGCGGCGACGGCTTGGGCCGCGGCGCGCGCGACGTGGGCCTGCGCCGCCGTGAGCGTGGGGCGGATGTGGGTGTTGGAGAACAGGGAGAGCAGCACGCCGACGCCGGCATGAACGGCGGTCGTGGTCAGCCCGCTCTCGGCGTCGGGCACCAGTGAGACGGTTGGCAGCGTGGCCGCGGTCAGGGTCTGCGCGTCATTGGCACTCGTTGCCTGCACGGCCGCAGCCACAGGCGGCGGCGTGACGACGGGTGACATCGCGGTGGCGGTATACTCGGTGGGAAGGGGGAGTGATCCGTCAGCCGCTTGCGGTATCCACGGCGTGAACGATAGGACCAGTCAACCGTTGATGGGCACCGAGGCGTCACGATCGTCGCTCTCATGAAGGTCGGACGTCAGAAAGCTCAAAACCGGGGCACCGATTCACCAAAGTCAAGCCAATGCCAATGCCAATGGCGATCCACCGTGTTGGAGCGGCTTCAAACTGGACGCACGTGCCGATATGCTGTTGTTTGATCGTTCCGTCTCGCCGGGTCTCTCAGCGATGCGTACAGTCCCGCTGCTCGTGCCTGTCACCGGGTCCCGGGACGGGGACGCCGGCAAAACTCCGCTGGGTCAGAGATGATGGTGGCTTGGACGCATGAAAAGGATTGGCAACGCCGGTGTCGCCGGAAGGCCGTCGCGGGGGCGCAGTAACCACCGCCGCCCACCGGAATGACACCGTCGAGGCCCACTTCATTTAAAACCCGTGTAAAGCACACCGGGCAATCTCGCCCAACGAGTATAGATAACGGGCCGAGATCCTGATCACGGCCTCGAAGCTAAAATTAGCATGCTACCAGGGGCGATCTCCTTAACCTTGACTATCAACCTTCTCTCTGCTCACCTACTATCATTTCATCAGTAGGGAGGCCGGCGACCGAGGAAAATCCCACAGAACGCGGGGCAAGGGGTGCCCACCCGACCGCGCCGACGCCGGTCAACCCAGTCCGCAAGACCCGAGTGAACGCCCAGACGAATGTGGTCTTGAAACCCAGACAACGCCGGCGCTAGGGAACCCTGGTCCGAGGGTTGCTGTGGTATGAAGCTACCAACGGCAATGAAGCCACCAACGGCAAGTTTGTGAACCGCGACCTCAATGCCGCGCTGAACATCCGACGCTGCCTGGCCTAACGCGACAGACCTATAGCGCTGTGCCGCAACTCGGAGCCAACCAGGCTGCAGCCCAAGATCGGCAAGCTCATCTGCCGCTGAACCAAAATGCGCTACTGCCTCTGGGGGGCATCACCGAGGGCATGGCGTGCGCATTAGGTGCCAGGAAGGACCTGTATATACGACCGCGTTAATCAAAAAATAAGCTCCTCATGCCATGTCGTGGAAGATTCCATCGCCTCCGTGGTCGCGTGACGATCTCGGAATCACCGTGCATCCCGAAAAGCCCGAACTCCGCTGCTGGCCCTGAATTTAGATGTGCATGTAGAAGTGGATTGGTTGATGGGCGGAGGCTCTCACGCGACACGGTCATGAGCGCATGCGCGTTGCTGGCTCGCTCGCTCGCTCGCTCGCTCGCTCGCTCGCTCGCTGACTGATTAGCTGAATGCCTCCGTTCCACGAAGTGCGTGGAGGGCAGGAAGGGGTGGAGGGGCGAGTCGCCGCTGAGCGTTGCCGCTGAGGATTGGAGATCCGCCGCTGTGCGTCTCTGCGTGCATGAGAACCGAGTCGCGCTCTTCGTGTGTCCCCGGCGCGCCCACCTTTCGCCACGGCCACCGCCGCCGCAGCCCCCATCGCCGGACGGACGGACGCGGTGATGCGAGCGAAACTCCGCCGGGTCGCGACCCGATCGGCGCGCGATGGCGTGGTCGGCCGATCGCAGGCCGTCGTGGGGCGGCTGAGGCGAAAGCTGAGGCTGAGGCTAAGGCTGGGGCTAAGGCTGGGGCTGGGGCTGAAGCGCTGCTGATGCGCACGAGAACAGCGCCGATGCCGACGACCGCGACGTTTGGCCCGTCGCCGATCAAACAGATCCGCGGTGTTTCTTTTCCGTTTCACGGTGGCCGCGGCTATGGATGGGTCTGAGGTGGAGACGCGACGGCGGCCGCCGGGAAGGAGGGCGCCGGGGGTCGTGAGCATGGGGGGGGGCATGTCCCTGCCTGGGGGGTTCTGAATGATGATACGATCGAAGCAGCGCCGATGCATGCCGCTGTGCTCACCAAGACCACCGTGCTCACCGGGACATGGCCACAGGCCACACGGCGTTCCGCCAACCAGCGCCTTCTCAAGGAGAAACCAAGTACTGCCGCGTCAGGTGGACGGGCGGGCACCGGCACCGGCACCGGCACCGGCACCGGCAGACTGGGTGATGGTCGGAGGCAACGGGTCCATCGGAAGCGGCATCGCACGGTGGATCGGCGTGTGGACGCGAATGGAGGGCGCCATAGGCATCACGGCCGCATTCAGTGCGCATCAAGTAAGCGCTGGCGTTCCCCTCGCCGTTCCCCTCGAGAGGCGAGGCGCCGCGCTCGCGATGCCGATGCCGGCGCCGGCGCGGGTCGTCAGCTCGCTGGCTCAGGGGAAACGGGTCAGGCCAGAGGCGTCGACGATGGAGCCGCGCAGGTGAGGCCACCGGGCAGAGAACCTGCGCGACGCGACGTGACGCGACAGGGCGCATGCAATGCGCGACACCGGCGCCTGTGCCTGCGAGAGGGGCACACCGGGCGACGGACGATGCGCCAAAGACCGAACGGCAATGCCGGACATGCCCGGTGGGTCTCACGCACGGGCCAATGCCACTTAGGGAAGGCTCCCCATGTGAGGCAGGTCCACACGTTAGGTGACCGCTCCCCCCGAGACGATGGAAAAGTATACTGAGAGGGTGCCAGACGGTCCGCCAACCCATGCCATCGGATGCCTGAGCCACATGGGCGGCATCACGAGTGATCAAGTCAAAAGGCTAGAGATGGTATGGTCGCTTCACACGCATACGGGGTCTCCGAGGGCGTGTGCCGCAGCGGACGTGGCCATGCGGACTTGCCCCAAGACCGAAGAGTGGTTCGATTCCTCTCGCATCGCGCTTGTTGTCTGCCTGCCTGGCTCGTCGTCCGTTCCTTTTTTGATTTATTTATAAGGACTGTTCTCCCCCAACCCTGGATCGCAGCCTGCAGGCAACGTCGTCTTGTCGGGTGCTCTGCCTCCTCCAATCTCCGCCTCCGCCTTCTCTTAGCAGCCTGCTCAAGACTTCCATGCCGCGCGGTGCCATCGCCCCGCTTGCTATCGTTTCCACGATCGCGTGCTGACCGGTGCCCCTTGCGTGGCGCAGCGACGCGTGACCCTGCCGAACGCTTCGGTGGGCCAGCACGACCATGCGGGAACCGCTGACGCGGTTTGCCGCGCCGGCGTCTCAGCAGCCCGGTGCCCGTAAAGCCGACCCCCGCGCCGGCACGCCCGCCACAGCGACGGCGACGGCGACGGCCGCGACCGGCGCTGCCAGCCATACCGCGGCCTTGCGGACGGCGCCCACGCGCGCCACCGCCACGGACCGACCGGCCACGCGCGCTGCGGCGCCGCCGGCCGGCACGAGCCGTGCTGCCGCAGGCGGCGGCCCCCCGAGCGGCGTGACCGGTGGCGCGAGCCGCGGCCGCGCGCCTGTCTCCGGCACCACCGCGACGGCCGCACGGCCCTCGACGGGTCTCGCGCGGGCGACGAGCGCCCGACGAGACCCCCATTCGGCGGCGTCGGGCGCCGCGGGCGCAGGCCACGGGGGCGGCCACGGCGCGGCGTCATCGACGTCGACATGGACCACGAACGCCGCGAGGGGTCCGGCCGTCTCCTTGCTGGCGTCGGCGGCAGCCGCCTTCGATGTCGATACGATTGCGCTGCCCGCCGAGATCCCGCACCTGCGGATCGAGGACAAGTCGGAGTTTGAGGCACGCTATGTCCTAGGTCGCAAGATCGGCGCCGGCACGTTTGGCACCGTGCGACTCATTCATCCGGTCGGCCACCCCGAGCAGCAACTGGCCTGTAAGGCCGTGACGAAGGCGATCGGCAGCGTCTCAGGGTATGAACAGCTGCAGCGCGAGATCGAAATCCTCAAGAAACTCCGACATCGCCATGCCGTGCAAGTGCTCGCCGTCTACGAGACTTCGCGCAAGGTCTACATGGTAATGGAGTATTGTGCCGGCGGCGAGCTCCTCCGCGGGATGCGCGAAGCCGGGTTCCCCTTCGACCTCAGCATCATCCAGCTCGTGATCGTCAACTTGCTCGATGTGCTGAAATACCTCCACGATCACGGCATTGTGCATCGCGATATCAAGCCGGAGAACATTCTGCTGCACCATGCTCTGCCTCAAACGCACCGTTCGGCCGCGTCTCCCACCGGGCTGGGCATGTCGTCGCCAGGCGCGCATCCATCGCTCAGCGACGAGGCGTCAGCAGGCTTGCTGGGGTCCGATGACGCAACTGCGACCCCCCACAGCGGCGGGGTCGGCACCGCGCTGCCGGACACCCCCATGTATGCGGACCGGCCCTTGCTCCACATCAAGCTCTCTGACTTTGGGCTCGCCACGTATACCACGTCCTGCACGATGATGGACAACGTTGTCGGTACGCCGCTCTATATGGCGCCCGAGATCGTCCAAAATCTCGGTTACAGCGCTGGCTGCGACGTCTGGTCGGTCGGCGTGATGTTGTACTTGCTGCTCACGGGCTACGCGCGCGATACCGAGCGGCTCCTGCATGGCATGATCCAGAACGGCACCATCGAGTATCCCGACAAGATCTGGAGCCATGTGCCACCGTCCGCACGTGACCTGGTCCAACAGATGCTGCAGATCGATCCGGCGCAGCGTATCACGGCGCGCGAGGCCCTGTCGCATCCCTGGTGCTGCACTGACGACCCTGGATGCATGGACGCCTTGGCAGGCGGTGACGCAACGCTCTACAGCGACGGCGCTGCGGGCGTAAACGCTGCCAATGCGGGCGGCGGCGCCCCTGTGGCGTCCAGCGACGCCGCTAGCAACATGGGCGGCGCGAGCAGCAAGCGCACGACGGTGCTGGATCTGATGCGGGCCGAGAATACGCTTCGGCGCGGGCGCCGTGTGATTTGGGCAGTGATCGCGCTGTGCACCTTCCAAGTAAGCGGTGCGCGCTATGCCGCGCGGCGACACGGACCCCACGCCGTCCTGCCAGCGCCGGCAGCGGGGTGCGCGCTCCCGCCGTCGCGTGGGGCCAGCGATCCCGCCGTGCGCCCGTCTCTGCCGTTGCTGCCGGCATCGTCGTCCTCCTCCGCGCTGCTGCCGGGGTCGGAAGAGCCGAATGGCCGTCTGACCGCGATCACGGGCTCCATACCGAGTTCGTCGTCGGCGCTCGCCTCCAGCGCGAGTCTGACCACGGACACCGCCTCAGCGGCGCGAGTGGCCCACAAGCACCCTTCGGACGGCTCGACGGCCGCGTCAGCGGCGGCGGCGGCGGCGGCCGTGGCGGCGGCGGCGGCGGCGGCGGCGGCTGTAACAAAACCGCACGCGCCGCGGCCAGGCAGCAGCGCCAAGCGCGCTACCGCCGCGCCCACGGGGACGACCGCGCCCATCGCCTCTTCGCCCGCACCGAGCAAGCTGCATGCCCTCGGCGGCTCGCGCACCCGCGGCAGTCTTCCCCACAGCATCGATCTGCTGTCCGCGTACAGCAGCGGCAGCGGCACGGCGGCCGGCCCGCACGGTCACGCGTCCAGCGGCCACAGCACCCACGGGAACAGCATCGCGGCCACCAAACGCAGCAGCCAGTTCGATCTGCGGGCGTCAGCGCTTCATGTCAATGATGCTGCAGCGCCGCACGGCCGCCAAGGCGCCGGCATCGGCTGCACGGGCCCCGCGGGCGGTCATGCGACGAGCCCAGCCAAACTGGCGCGCCCCGGGATGCGTCCCGGGATGAGCGGCGTCGGGGCGGCGACCGGCGGCGGCGGCGGCGGCGGCGGCGGCCCGAAGCCGGCCCGTGCCGTCTCGCATGCCGCGATCAGTGGCTCGGACCGGGAAGGCGATGAGGAGGGCACGAGTGCGCCGCGTGCGCATGGCCGCCTCGTAGCAACAGGTCGCACAGCCCATGCGACGAGCAGCGGGATGGGCGGCTCATCGTCGACCGCGCCGTCGACCCGCAAAACCGCCGCACCGCACGCCCGATGAGAGCGAACGGCTTGACCTTCGGATTTGTTCGTATGGAACATGTTCATTCCACCATGACTTGATACGAGTCGTGAACGCCCCCCTTATTTTCAAAGTGATGCGCTCGAAACTCTCCATTCATATCCCCAAATGAGTCATTGGTCGTCGTTACGTCGTCTAGATCCTGTCGATGCCTTTTTGGCACGCGTGGCTGCCGTCACGGGGGTTGTCAAGGAACTGCGTTACCTGACGTCTCTCAGCGACAGGATCAGCATAAGCACGTCCGGGGCGTCGAGAACGCGCGGCACTCGAATAGGGAACCGGCCGGTATCCGCCTCGCTGCGCTCTGCGCCTCCTTACGTCACCCCCATCGGGGCCCTCGTTGGCATTGAAGGTGATCGGCATCACACGGCCTTCCTCCGGGGTGCGAAGCGACACGGCACGCGACTGCGCCAGGGCGGCACGAGACACTGCTGGGAGAGACCCTCCTGCGCTTAGTTGGTTCGCTGGAGGAGCACCCGGAGGATCGCGCCAAAGACCAAAAGCTGCTGGTCCCGGCTTCACCCGACGATGGGATGGCCCCCACTCCAGAGACGTCCGCTCTTTTCGCGAGCAGCCCAGCGTATCCCGTCCGTAACTAACGCCCTACCTGCGCTTCGTGTGTCCCTTTCAGACGCATCAGAAGAGAGCCCCTAACCATTTCCAGAATCTCTGGACACCTCCAGATCGCGTGCTTCTTCGGTGAAGACGAATCCTTCTCGTCTCAGCGTTCTCGTGCAAGTCTGTTGATTCCTCCGTCTTTGTCTTTGCTTTCGCGCCGATCACCATGCATGCCGCCGCCCTACCCGCATCTGCTGGGGCTGCCGTGGCGAACGGTACA
The DNA here is from genome assembly GCA_003615045.1 of Caulochytrium protostelioides. Lineage (NCBI taxonomy): Eukaryota > Fungi > Chytridiomycota > Caulochytriomycetes > Caulochytriales > Caulochytriaceae > Caulochytrium > Caulochytrium protostelioides. Next base: position 6,036 of record ML014193.1, on the reverse strand, counting down.
CCCATCCCAGGTGACGCCCAAGCGGCTTCGGCCAGCGGCATCGCCGCAGCGCCGCCGTCGACGTCGCGGTCGGATTCCCCGTTTGCCCTGCCGTCGGCATCGCCCTCTTTGACGTCGTCCACGCCGGCAGAGGCCACCCCACCGAGTGTCTCAAAGAAGTCGGCGCGTCGCAAGCTATCGATCGCGCCGGGTGATCGACCCACGAAGAGTCGAAAACAGATCGCGGCGCCGCGTGCGGCCGATGGGTCTTCCACCGACTGGGCTCGTGGTGACCAGACCGTGCCGGCAGCGCGTACCCCCGCGCGTGTAGACGCGACATCGCAGGCGGTAGTACCGATACCGCCGACTCCGCTTACCAAACCCAAGTCCACGCCTCAGCTCCAGCCAGAGGGTTCAACCAATGGGGGGCCGAAGGCCAAGAAGAATCCCAGGCCGAACCCCCAAGCGAGGATGCCCAAGCCCAAGGCGCCACGCAAACTAAGCGCCAAGGCCGCTCCGAAATCAAAGACCAAAGCGAAAGCCAAGGCCGAGTCTGATGCTGGTGTGCAGGCTGATACACTCGCCGAAGAAGATGTTAGCGCGGCTGGCGTCGGGGCCGGAGGGAACATGAGACACGATGCAGCTTTGGATGCCGGTGCGACTGCCGATGCTGATATTTTGGCGATGGCCGTGGTCTTCTCCTCGACACCGACGCCATTGGTACCGACGCCCCACCCACCCACGACCTTCGTCACGCCGGAACGAAGAGGGCAAGAAGCTTTTAAATTAAAGGCGCCGGTGGTGCTGAACTCAGTCGCTCCTGTAGCGATGCCGAAGGTCTTAACACCCGCCGTCGCGGCGGCGGGTGCGCGGCCTTCAGCCGCTGCTACGCCACGTCCCATTCATCGCTTGCACAACCTGCCGGCCTCCTCGCCCGCCGCTGTGACGCTCGTCAAATCAGAACCAGTTCCTGAGCGCGAAGCCGTCTCGATCTGGCACGAGGACGCGCTCCGAGACGATGACCGAGACTTTTCACCACGCCAAGGGTCATCGCCAGCGCCGCCGTCGTTCGCGCCTGCCTCGCAGCAGGTAGCTGCAAACAGGGATTTCGCGATGAGCTTGCCAGCCGTCCCGCGGCGGACCACCGCCGCTTCGAAGCAGATCTTCGCTGCTGGCAAGAAGGCATCACCGGCATTTCTTTCGACCTGGGTGCCTAGCACACCCCATCTCCAGCCGCTGTCGACGACGGGCGAGATGCATTGGCTGGAGCACTATATGTCGCTACAGCCCGGGTATGCGGCGTTTGAGGGACTGCGTCCGGCCGACGCCCCTGTGCGACGGACCCTACTGTGGGATGTCAGTGAGACGACGCGACACGCGCTGGCGATCGCTCCCCTCGCCAAGACCAAAAAGACAGCCCCTTACTCGACCGAAGCCCAAAACATAGGTATCCGGGTCTGGCTCCAGTTTTATATGGCGCTGGCTTCCGGTTCACGGATGCACCTGGTCGACTCGACGCCACGAATTGCAGCCGTGTCGATCGTGTCGCCGCTCTTTGCTTTCGTCACGGCCACCTTGCCTGACCGTCCGCTGGTCCATGTGCTTGTCAGTGCTGAGACCGGGCGGATCATTGCCCAGTTTGTTGACGGAGCCCATTCGCCGAAACGACTCTCTGCGGCTTGGTGGCCATGGATGGAAGCGGTGCAGGCGCGATGTGCGGTCAAGGGCGTGGCCGATTCCCTCGTCGCCCTCATTCCTGATATTGAAGAGGGATTTCCGCATGGCGTGCACCCCCGTTGCCCACCCGAGCATCGCAAGACAGCACGCCGTGTCATGCTGTCCCAAGTCCACACCGGGTTTTTGCATCCGCTTCAGATCCTGCTGACATTTGAGCAAGGGAATGGCGTCACGGCGGTGGTCTTGCCAGCCGAGCAGTCGTGCGAGCCGCACCGAGGGAGTCATGCGAATGGGCTCAATCCATCGAAGAAGCTCATTTCTTTGGACACCGACCCCCGTGATGTGATGCTAAACGGTTCTGTCTGGCTCCTCATTGTGTCACCGGGCTTCGGCATCGAACATGTCACGGATAAGGGCTTGGCCGCAGGACTCAGCAGCGTGCAAACGACATCCGGCGAGCTGCTCGTTTTAATGGAGACCGGCGGCGCGCTCGCTTCGATCGAACACGGCGAACTCCCGCGGCTGTGGCGCATGTTGCTGCGGTGCGATGAACGTGGCCGATCGTGCCCACCAACCACCTTGCCCTTGGTCGTCTCGCCGGAAATGCAGACCTTTTTTGCCCTCCCCGAGTGATTCGCAATTTCAAAATTCTCCGACGAAAATGGAAATAAATCAGTAAACCGGAGGGTCCCTTCAGGAGGCCGTCCGCATCAAATTTGGCACGGGATGCGATGGATCGTAGCTCGCAATGGTAGGGTCGTCGGAGATCATGGCTTCCGTGCTACCGCGATGGCACGATGCTATGCGATATGCATGGCCTATTTGGGTTGATATATTGGTTTAATGCGGTCGTATATGGAGGCCCTTCCTGGCACGTAACGCGCACGCCATGCCCCCCCCCCCCTCCCACCCGAAGCAGACGCGCATTCGGTTCAGTGGCGGATGACTTTGCCGACCACGGGCTGCCACCTGGTTGGCTCCAGGTGGCGACACAGCGCTATCGGCCTTTCGGGTAAGGCCAGGCAGCGTCGGATATTCAGCGCGGCATCGAGGTCGCGGTTCACAAACTTGCTGTGGGTGGCTTCATGGCCGTTGGTAGCTTCATCCCACAGCAATCCTCAAACCAGAATTCTCTGGCGCCGGCGTTGACCGGGTTTCCGCACGAGCATGGTGGGGCGGGTTGACCCGCGTCGGCGCCGTCGAGCGAGCGCCCGTCCGAGACGTTCAAACCGGGTTCACGGCCGCAGGCGCGGTTTGAGGAACGCTCACCCGAGACGCGCGAGCGATCGGCACCTTCGTCGGGTCCCGGGGTTTCACCTTGGTCAGGAGGTCATCCGTCTCGGCATGCATCTGGGTCGTCCGGAACTCGTCTACCAGGATGGTGCGGCGGAGACGCTGACCGCAAGTCTTTTACGTCCGAGTCTTTAGGATGGCGATCTGATCCTTGCCCTCGGGAGCAAACTTGGAGGCGCCATAGGCGACGACCACGGGCTTCTCCGTGACCTCCCCGGTGTGGCTCGCCACGTACGAGCCGCTGTAAACAGAGTACCCGAAGCCGCGCTGGGCACGCCAGCGCCTGCGGCGGAGGCAAGCAGCGCGTGTTTGCCCAGTTATTGAACCGCGTCGCCGACGGGGCTGCCACGGAGATGAAGCCCCTGATGGTCGCCTATGGGGCAGCCAAGTTTGTCCCCGTGGGCAAGGGTAAGATTGCCGTTCTAACAGTCCGGGCGTACAAGGCATACGCTCAGCGTTTTCGCACCATCCTGGTCGACGAGTTCCGGACGACCCAGGTGCATGTCGAGACGAATCGAGTCCCGGCAAAGGTGCATATCTGGGACACGACGGTCATTCCGACGTCTTGTGCGTCCCAAAGGGGTGGGGTAGGTGGGTGGGTGGGGGACACTCGACCGTGCTGACCGATCCCCGACCGATGACCCGTATGCCTAGACGAATGTGGTTCTGACTGATACCCCGCAACGCGGGGAGACCGTGATCCGAGGTTTGCTGTGATTCGCCCTTGAAGCCACCGCAAGTTTGTGTATCTTCATTAATATAGCGAATGACGTACGGACTGCCTTCTCGAACGCGGTACCCTTCACAGGTAATAAAAGGCGTTTTGCGCCGGGATCGGCGTCCGTGCCTCAAAAAAATGTGACGGATTGTCACCCACTTGCCATGCGCCCTTCTGCGCCGGGGCGCAGAAGGACTCCGGGGAGCAGAGGGGGATCCAGCTCTTTGGGTAAGGGGAAAAGTCAAAATTGCCTCGCGGCGTCCAGAACCGCCCCCGACTTAATGAGCCCAGGCTGTCCTGAATCGGCCGTCCATCGTGTTCAAGAGCCTCTGTGGCCTCTCACCTGGCGATTATTTATCGAACCTTCTCGTCGTAGACGTTCGCGATTGTCTATCAACCAGCGCCATAGCAGTTGAGCTCTGCCATCGGGCACGGCCCCAGCACGGCGATGCTCGCGTAATGAGGCACGCCATCTATGAACAATGTTAAGTACATATATGACGACGATCATGGCCAAACGACATTGCCTGCGTAGCTGCGGGCTACGTAGCACGTGATGGAGCATGATCACACTTGACCACGAGCCACGATAACCAGTGTTATACCCATAATGCGCACGTCACGTTGCTAGTGACTCCCCCACGTTGACCACTGATACACCCGATTACCTGATCTCACACCACCAGATACCCCCTCATCATGAGGCTCCTCCACGTGTTGATGGGGGGGCTTCTGCTCCCCTACGCCGTGTCCGGCGCCATCACGTTGATGACCGACTACACGACCACGGCGAACACGTCCTTCTACAAGATGAACCCAGCTTGTGGCCTGTGCCCCAAGGTGGAAGTGACCCAAGAAACATATACCAAGTCCACGAACCCAACATGGACCTCGCTCAACCTTGATTGCAGTGGCACGGGCCAGGCCATGGTGGACTACCTCTTCATCATCGACATGTCAAAGAGTATGCGACTCTATGCGTCGGGCCTCCTGGCTATCAACAACTTTATCTCCGATGTAAGCGCGAACGGGCCCTCGAACCCCCGCTTCTCGGTGGTGGCCATTGGCGGCCCGCCGCGACTCCTGATGGCGCCGTCTAGCAGCACGGCCCAGCTGACGGCGGCGTTCAATTATGCCACTTCGTCCAGCAACATCGCCTCCGGCCACGAAGCCGTCTTCGAAGCGATTCGTATCTCGCTGAGCAGCAACCCGATGTCGACGACCGCGGGGTTCCGTGCAGCCTGCATTGCCACAGGCACGTGTTCTTTCTCGTGGCGAGCGGGCGCGACCCGCTCCATCGTCGCTATGACAGACGAGGACAGTGATCTGCCAACACTCCCTGCCAACCGCAATTACCAGCAGTTGAACGGCAACATGGTCAACTTCTGTGGTATGTTGACCTCGATGAGCTATGGTGGCTACTGCTCCGACGGCGCTGCCATCGAGCCATCTTGGGACGGCCCTCGACAGATGTGGAAGGGAAGCTTGTACACGCATGACGACCGTACGACCCCCAATGTCAAGCAGATCTTCCGCTCGGGACCGGGCAAGTGCAGTCTGACCTCCGCATACCAAGAAGAGGTCATTCTGACGGCCCGCGCAATCATTCGCGGTAACGCGATGGTCACCCTGCTGATGCTGCCGTGGAAAAGCAACAACCCTTACCAGCCGCGCTCCCAGTGGGACACCGATAACCCGATCTATGAACAGCAGGGCTACAGCAACCTCGTTGTGGACGATCATACGGCTATTTGGCAGTTTGGGCACCCCGACTATGCCATAATGAGCGACGTTTACGGCGCGATGACGTACCAGAAAGATGCCTCCATTGGCGAGCACTGGCGCCGTGGTCTTTCGGGTTCGCTGATTCCTCTCGTGCTCTCGGGCGGCGGCTACGCGCGAACGCTGGATCTGGAAACCTACATGCAAACCAGCCAATATGCCGCCGCTGCATGGAAGGAGATTGCGAGCATTCCGCGTGGATGCAAACCTAAGGCGGCCGTCTACCCGACCGCAAACTGCGACTGTTCGATGCCTGACCCATCGACAACAACAACAACGACGACGACGACGACGACGACGACGACTACGACTACCACTACCAAGCCGACGACGACGACGACGACAACGACGACGACAACGACTACCACTACCACGCCGACAACGACAACGACAACGACAACGACAACGACAACGACAACGACAACGACAACGACAACGACAACGACAACTACTACTCCTACTACGACAACGACGACGACGACGACAACAACTACTACTCCTACCACCACCACCACTACCACCACTCCTACGACGACGACGACGACAACGACTACCACTACCAAGCCGACGACGACAACGACGACGAC
>ML014192.1:0-79364 GCA_003615045.1 Caulochytrium protostelioides | reverse complement strand
CTGCTTCCATCAAGACGGCCTCTGCGCTGGCTTCCACGCTTGACTCTAGCGCCGTTGAGGCAACCGTTGCCGGCTCGGTCGAGACGCTTGCCGAGACACCTGCCAAACACCTCGCGCGCCGCGAGCGCAACCGTAACAAGCCGCGTTTCACCAAGACCATGATCTGCGATGTCAAGCAGGCCATGGCTAACTATGCTGCTCAGCAGGCTGCGGAGGCTAGCAAGCCGGTCGAAGCCGATCTGTCGATCACGGATGCCGTAACATCAACGGATTTCAGCGATGAGCCACTGTGGCATGTGAGTCCGATTCATATCGCCCCCTTGCACCCCGAAACATCCATCGTCTCCACGATTGGCACGGTTGGCTCTGCTTTGACTTGCGACAATGACAGCGCGTCCTCGCTTAATTCGTTGCTCGAGCCTGACTCACCATGCACGCTAACCGGGGAACTTTCCTCCTCTCCCACATACCCTATCAGTATGCCGATTAGTCCTCCTGTCCTCACGCTTGATCTTGATATCAGTGATAGTCTTGATCCCCTCGGTTTTTTTGATCTCTCAATCGACCTTTTAGTCCAGCCATCCGCGACCAATGGAAGCAACTTCTCCCCGTCGGAACTCTCATCGGTCGAGTTTACTACGCCGTCATGCCCGGCCAGGGGGCATGCCTCCATCAATGTCATAGGCTACGCCGACGCCACCGAGCCGGCAGCCACTCTTTCGCTTGACTCATCCGCCTCTGGACCACTTGTATATCCGGCAGCGCCTGCAATCGACGACTCTGAAGTTGTGCGCAAACTCTCTGATGCTCGTCCGGTTGTTGCTAGTGCCAGTCATGTGGTTTACGAGGACGGCTCGATTACCAAGCCTACGGTCGCTGAACCCTTTTTCGGGTACGGCATCATGATCGACGTCATTCCCCAGCCCTATGGGACGACGACTGTGATGAACAGGGAATATCACATCCGAATGGTACCGACCCTGCGCCAGTCCAAGTTGATGAAGTCGTTGTGCAAGGCCAAGCGCACGCTTCAGAAGCTAGGCCGACTGGTTTGTGGTCGTCGCTACTAAATGCATGCCATGCTGAGCCGCGTGCTTGTCGATATCTGCTTATCCTCATGCCAGTGGCATGCTGCGAGACAGTTTCGATGATATTTTGTGACTGTTGCTTTCGAAAAGCCGAGCCGAGAATTCGATTGCGAAAAGCTTGGTGCTAAACTGATGGATACCCAACACTATACGGGCCATGCTGGGTGTCGGTCGACCCGCGAATGATGTTCCTCCGCATCGTTCACGCTTTTGTTTTCCACCTTTTCTCCGGACATCGTTTTAGAAGCTCGGGCACTTTTCTCGATACTCAAGTCACCACCCTCTCCCATTCAGCCATGGTGCACCAGTACAACCACTTAGTATTATCTAATCACACATTTATGATAGTTTGAACCCCATTGCGCTATTGCATCATTCTTATCTCCGTCAAGTAACTTTTCGTATTCGCGAGGTGTAAACGGGACTTACTAACGGCAATTTAACTTCATAAAAAGCGTAAAAACACATCGAGTGGGAGAGGGTGATATTGCAAGATCGAACCTTTAGGATCCCGAGAGATCCATCGAATAATGACACCCACTTTTCTTCCGGCCACCAGCTGTGGTATCGCCAGCGTGGGGACGTCACCCCCCGAAGGCATGTTGGTCTCATCGATATCCATCGAAGGTAAACGTGGGCGAAATGCCTGTATAGCTGGAGCATTCATGGTAGAGACGCGTCGACGTTGTCCTGAAATGGGACCCATCGTCCTGCATCTGAGATGAGCTGACCAAGCCATGTTGCAATGCATCGGTCTTGTCGTACTCTTTGTCATAGTTGACTCTTTTCCGCTACCATTGGTGTCCAGGATGCAGCATAGTTTACGCTCCCAGCGGTTGCTGGACATGTGCACGCAGAGTGCCGAGCAGAAACACGGGCGGCGTCACGGCGTGATGCACAGCGTCATTTGAGAGCGGGTCGTTCGGATCAAGGATATTGTTCGAGAGGACCGGCTTGTAGGAGGGTCCGGCGGTGGCGAGGGTGATGTGGGGATGCGCGTTGGCCATGATGGCCTCGGTGGCGAGATGGGTCGCGCCATCATCGTCAACCAGCTTGACGGCGGCAATGAAATAATGGGGTGTGGCGACGATCTCCGTGATAGCAATGCCGAACCTCGATTCAGGGTGCTTTTCGAGCCACGCGGCGGTCTCGCGCATCAGCGGCTTGTTCTTAAAGAAAACAGTTGTCACGTGGAGCTCGGCCCAGCGGATGCGGCGGCAAAACTGTTTAAAAAGCGGATTCCATAAGGCGGTGCCGATGCGATCGCCAGCAAGCTTTAACGCGTGTTTCATGGCCGCCTCCTCAAAAAACAACCCGTAGTAGACAACGTGCGGCTTTAAGTCGCGCGGGCTGATCCGTGGAGTGATTCGAATTTGACTGATGGCATCGAGGTTCTTCTGGACGGCGTCAGACGATACTGGTGGTAAGCTGAGCTTGTCGCAGATCGTTTGGAGCGTTTCCACCACAGACGCCGACGGGTTCAGACTTATGATCTCCTGCACAGGTTCGTTCATCGTCGGAGGGTCGTTGCGCAGCGCTGCGACATGAATCTTGATCACGCCCAGATGCATGGGATTCGTTCCGAGCAGAGTATGGTGATTGTCGCCACGCTTCTGAACACGTTTCACCAACATCTGGGTGAAAGGGTCATCGGCGCTCGGCTTCGAGCCCTCTGGCGACGACGAGAACGCCCATGGCTCCGGTTGCCAGTAAAGGATCACGATTCGCATGTCAGGGTTACCCGACCGCAGCGCGTCGATCGTCTTCCGCCGCATCGCAGCGTCCGTGTGGACCTTGTCCGCGTAGACAACGCGGTGGGTGCGGGCCGCCGCAGTGAGGTCTGATAAGAATCTTCCGACATCGTTCATCACGTGAGGAATCTGGTAGAGGGCGTGGAGCACGCGGCCAAGAGTCGACTTGCCGCTGCCGGGCGGCGCGACGGTGACTAAACCGATCGCGTCGGGCGGCGGCGGGATCCGCACTCGTTTGGAATGCGCGGGGCGCTTTGAAGGTTCACGAAGAGCGGCGGCATCATCAGCACGAGGAGCCGTTTCCACGGCGACTGCGTCCGTCATGATGTCGTCGCTCCCGTGGCGCCGTGAACCATGAATTTGTCGAAAGCCGTACAGGGGAAAAGGGGAGCGGGCGGTCTAGTTTGTCGTGACCCCCTTGTCTTTGCGGACGATGCGCGGAGGATGCTGAGCGCCTCCGTGGTCCGTCTGTGATCATACATGCGCCGAGTAGCGAGGGTCGACCGCCAAGCGGAGATATACGGATACTTGTACGACGCTGGGGCGGAAATAACGCTGTTCTCGTTCTCTTGCGCCCACTTTCGGCCTTGACATTTGTGAAATTTGGTTCATTGAGCACGGCCTCACCGGTTGGGCGCACTCGCCCGTAGTGGGGTCCCCTTTCTGACCGCGGTGGCCCCTTATGGCATGTGGTTCAAAAAAAGGTGAGATGGACCATTGATGCAACCCCCCAAGACGCATGCTCTTGCCTCTCGGATCATTATCTTTGGCCATCAAAGATGATGGGATGCTTCTTCTGAGATCAGACGCTCAAAGCAAGGGGGAGGGGCGAGACCACAGGCATCGATGACGAGTTTACCGCGCGGCAACTGCGGCCGGGGGTGCGCGTCCGCCGATTACCGTGCTCCCCGAAACGCTGCCGCCCCGGGACCTGACCTTCGATGTTTGTAGCCACGATGGATCTGCCCGGCGGTGGCCATGACGACCACGCATTCCTAGCGTCCGTCTCCATCACCCACGTGCAGTATGACGAGGACGACGTAGTGGCCCTTGTGATGGCGTATATCTCGCTGCTGCCGATCTTCTGCCTCGCGGCGTACGCCGTGCTGGTGCTGTTCCAGCGCGATGCTGCCACGATCGTCGCGCTAGCCGGGCAGCTCGCCAACGAGGCCATCAACTATGCGCTCAAGAAGCTCGTGCGCCAGCCGCGGCCCGTCTCGGCGCTAAAGCACGGTGGCTACGGGATGCCCTCCAGCCACGCCCAGTTCACCGGCTTCTTGACCACCTACACCGCAATCGCTTTGCTGACCCGAGTCACGTGGCGCCAGACGCGGTGGAAGGCTGGCGTGCTGGCCGGTCTCGCCACCGCCGGCATCCTCGTGCCGGTGTCCCGCGTCTACCTGCGCTACCACACCGCGCCGCAGGCCGTCGTCGGCACCGTCGTCGGCGTCGGTGTTGCGCTGCTCTGGCACGTCGCCGTGGCCCGCCGCATCTTGCCGCTGCCCCTCTGGGTCCGGCGCCACCCCATCACCACGTTCTTGCTGATCCGCGATATCACGCTCGTCCCCAACTGGCTCCAGGTCAGCTACGATCTCGCTAATCGACTTGCCGACCAGCACCAAAAGACTCAATAAGTTCGATAAGCCGCCCGCTTCACTATATAAAGATAACTGGTAATGTTTCGACAACGGCGTGCCTATGCGTCATGGGCCTTCATGGGCCATCGCGTCCATGAGGGTGTCGGCGTCGGGAGACCGCTGGGTGACTCCCTTGACTATTCGCCGGAAGGAGCCCATGAAGGCGCCCCTTAGTCAATGTCATTCATCGAGCCACGCGAATCCTGGGGCGCGGACCGGCCTTCGGGCCGCTGCGTTTCCAGGGCGGCGACGAGCGCTGCGTTCTGTTGCTCCAGAGCCGCGACGCGACGCTGCAGCGCCTCGATCTGCTCCTGGTATGCGGCGATCTCACTGTCTACGTCGCATCTCGCCGTGACGGCGGTCACGGGCGCCGTCGATTCAGCTGCCGAATCCGAATCCGATTCAGAAGCTGACGCTGACGTCGGTGCCGGTGCCAGTGCCGGTGTCGTCACTGGTGCTCGTACCAATGCTGGTACCGGTACCGGTGCTGGTATGGAGGGTGCCGCCGAAGGGGGCGCCGAAGACGGCCCATCGCCGAACTCGGTGTTAGCGGGACAGCTGGCGGGCGGCAGCGCGCCCGAAGGGGCAAGACGAATCATGAGCGTCTGCGGGACGGGCGGCAGACTCGCGACTGATGAGGCGGCGGTCGAGATTTCTCCATGGGCGCCGCCGGCGCTCCCCCCCTGCCCAGCATCGATGCCGGCACCAACATGAGCCCCAGCTAGCGTGATCCCCGCCGCCGTCGAGGCCGACATGCGGCTCAGCGCCAGACCTGATTTGCTCGACTGTTGCTGCTGGATCTGATGCTCGCGGGCAATCCGCTTGGCCTGGCGCGTCACGTCGTGACGAAACTGGATGATCGAGCTGCGGAGCATATTGTTTTCCTCGCCGGCGCGCTCGAGCATCGCGACCTTCGCGGTCTGGGCGTCGAGTAGTTTTTGCAGATGCTCGTTCCGCTGGATGAGTGCTTCCATGGACCAACCCGTGCTAGACGGGACGGCGGACGGATACGCCGTGTTGGGCGTGGCCGCCGAAGCCGGTGGAGGGCCGGGCGGGTGGAGAGGAGGCGGCGGCGGCAGCGCGTCCGTGGGATGCGGCAGACGGTCGGCTGACGCGGGTCCGCCCGAGTGGCTCATGCCGCCGGCGCTCGAGGCCTGGTACGCCATCCCGAGCCGGCCGTACGACGGCGTCCGCGTCGGCACCGGGTACGCTGAACGCTTCAGTGGCCCCATGGTTTCAGGCGCCAGAGGCCAGCGGTTGTGCTCGACCCACTGCGCGGCTGACCGGGTGCCGAACACGGAGCCGGAGCCGGATTCGGTCGAGGCGCTGCCCGGCTCGTGAAGGGTGCCGTGGCCGCCCGGCGCGCCGGCGCCGGCACCGCTCGGCAGGCCGTCGGGCCGCATCAGCGCGTGGCCGCCGTGGCCCAGCTCGTCGGGGATCACAAAGTAGGAGTTGAGCATGTAGACGCTGCGGCCGGCGCCGTCGCCATAGGAGCTCGTGCTGCTTTCGTTGCTCGCGCGGCCCGAGACATGCGACGTATCGACGGGATGGGTGGTGTGGCGCGCGTCGCCCCGCTCGTACGCGTCAGCGGAGGGCATGGTTCCGGGCAACGACGGGCCCGTGGCGGGGGCTCTGGAGAACGAGACGGCCGGCGGCAGCGCCATCTTCTGCACCAGGCCCTCGACGACATCCCAGAACTTGTTGAATGGATCATGATCGTCGTCGCCGGCGTTGTCGACGTCGTCGTCATCGTCCACGGCTTCCAGCAGATCGACATGCGACGCGTCGATGTCGGCCGATGCGCTCGAGTCGCTCCGGCCGCCGTGGCGCGGGGCACGGGCGCCCGGGGTAGAGCTCGCCGCTGGGCCCCCGGCTCCCGCGGCGTGCGTATAGTCGGCTGACGCAGGCCCATACTGACTATCGTAGGCCGTCGAATTGAGCATATAGTAGCTCTTGTCCATGTGCGACAGTGACGGGTCGGGCGTGCCCGAAAAGGGTGAGAGTGAAGCGACCATACTGGCGCCGGACAGCGCGCCGGTGCTGACGGGATGCAGCGCGCCCGCGGGCGGGCGGATGATGCCGCCGCCGCCGTCGTCTCCGTGGCCGTGGCCGCGCGTCTCGACCCGGGCGAGCGTCGACGCCGCGAGACTTGCGGGCCCGGTCTCGATGTCGGCGTCGCCAAAGATGTCCAGCGCGGCTTCGGGCGAGAACCCGTCTGAAGAGGCCGTGCTGCCCTGCATCTGGGACATCTCCATCGCGGCGACGGACATGGTGGCAACCGACATGCCTGTCGCGCCCGGACGGCCGCTCGGCTGCGAGATCAGGGTCGTTGCCGATGGCTTCGTCCGGACCGCCGGGTTGAAGTGGTGCTGGAGCAGCTGCGTGACCGTGGCTCCCGGAGGGTCCATCGCGGGCAGGCGAACGATCGGGAAGCCGTGGGGCGCGGGCGGGGGGGCAGTCGCCGTCGCCGTCGCCGTCATCGGCGCCGTCGCTGCAGTGCCCACATCCAGTGTGGCGGCTAGCAACCCTGAGGAGCCGGAGGCAGGTGGCGGCGATGCCACGCTGTCGCCGGCCCCTGCGGAAGGTGGTGAGACGCGTTGCGGTGGTGGGCCGCCGGTCGGGGTTGCCGCATGGCGTGGTACGACACCGTACACGGGGCGGCGTGGCGGCATGCTAGCCGGATGCAACGCGTCCACGCCGCCGTCCGCGCCATCTGCGACGGCTCCGAGACTTCGATGCGCGGTGGCGGTCGAAGGAGGGGCCGCGCCAGCGCTCGGGTGGTCGATCGCCACGGCCGGTGAGGGCGGCGTCGGCGTCGACCGATCAGGTCGCGTGCTCAGGGTCGTCACGAGGCCCGCATGGCACGACCCCGACGGCTTAAGGGGCGTGATGGATGCCGCCGATGCCGCCGATGCTGCCGTGGCGGCTGACGCTAGATCGGGACGGCTCGATGGCGCGGCAGCGGAAGCGGCGGCGCCGCTGTGTGGGCCGGTCTCACTGCCCGTCACACCGAGTCCCGAGGCGCCACCGATGCCCGTCCCGGCGTTCGGGATCGAAGCTGGCACAGCGTTCTGCGCTTGGCGTGCCGCCTCAATGCGCTTCTGCAGCTCCTTGGCTTGTCGCGTATGGGTCGCATACAGGATCTTGAGAGTGCGGACCGCATCGATGTCTTTAATGTCATTGATGGCGAGCAAGAATTGTTCTAGATCAGGGGAGCATGACCAATGTCAGGAGGAGAATATAAAATAACATCGATGAGCGATGCGTCGACCATATCCGTACCCGAGGGCATCCGGCGATCGACGCCGTTCGGACGCAGCCATGCAAGGGAACCAAGCGAACGCGCTACAACTTACCAGCAGCGAGATAATGGAGCTCGACGGCGGCGGCGAGCTGGCCAGCCGCGGCACACGCCTCGGCCTGATTCGCATAGTCGTGGGCTTGGACGGCCGGGCTGGCTTCCATGAGGGCCGTGGGTCACGCGTGGGAGCGTGGGCGACCCAAGCAGCGCGGCTACCGCCTGAGTGAACCGCAGGCAGCGGAGCACGTGGTCGTCCACGTGGCGCTGCTAGCAAGTACCGTAGTGGGCGACGAGATGACGTGGAGCGGGCCGCGCCATCAATAGCGAAGGTTGCAGCGAATGCGATCGGCGAGAATCGGTTGAATGCTGTCTTTCTAGGAAGGTTCCCACCAGGAAAACAAGGGCGAGTATAGCGACAGGCAGGCGTTGTGGTCTCCAGGAGTGGAGCCATGCGAATCAGAAGCAAGAATAATGACGCCGAGGCGAGCGGGGTCGCTCGAGACAATGTGACGGCAACAACCGGCAAGCGTGGCGAGTGTCCAAGCACCCCTGATCTAGCGCCGGTCGCCGCCGCGACTCGGTCGCACGTGCGCGGCCTCATTCCCAATGGCCGTGGCCTTCGCATACTTCCGTCAACGGCGCTCCTTCCGCCTTGTTCCTCGAACATGCCACGTGCGCTATGGATGTGGCGAGGCCGACGAAAGCGCGTCGCTCCACGCGGTCCTGGCGACGGGAGCGCCACAGCATGGCATGCCGCCAATGAAGGCGCCGTCGCGGGGGACGGGCAGGAGCGCCATGCTCAGGATCGGCGCCGCCACTGCCCGGCTCTGCGCCGGCCCGAGCTCCCCCGCGTGCCCCGCCCGCGAGGCCTCCCCACGCGCCGCGGACCGGCCCCGATGCACGCACGCTCCTCCCGCGTTCCACCGACGGGTCCGGCAGGACCGGCGCGCGCCATTCGGGTATAATGCGCCTATCCAGCGGTCCGTCCCGGCACGTGATCGCCTAAGACGTCTCGTCTCGCATCGCGTCGGTCGATGGTTGGCCGGTGAGCGGCCACAGCGGGATGTGACACACCGGAAGGGGCGTTCGCGAATGGCAACGGCACCAGCGGCCACGGGGCGATCCCTGCCCTGGATGCCCTGTCGGACCCTGGAGACGGCATCGTGGCCGACGCCTCATGTGATCATGAAATTGATGTTCAGCAATGAAACGCCTCCGTCCGAGCCGGTGCCACGGACGCCTCCGACGCCATGGACGCCTCCAGCGACACCGACGCCCACGTCCCGTGGACCGCGTCTCGTTCAGGGCTCGGCTTGGGCTCCTCGCGCCAAGCGCGGCGGCATCGTGGAATGCCTCAGAATCATGGTGACGGTCTCGAGAGGCTGCGATGAAGGCGCTTGCCGGCCGTGATTGGACGCGATTCATCGCGAGTCAGATGGATCGAGGCCATGACGAAGCATATCCGGCTTGGGATTACTTTTCCGGGAGACTTTCATACGACGAGGGTGGATTCACACCGGTGACTGACGCCGCAACGTGTGCTGGGCACGTGCTGGGGCGGCCAGCGGTTGGGCGACGGGCGGGTTGGGCTCGGCTTCCCTGAGCGGTCCGGCGCCACATCGACCGAGACGAGGGACGGGCACACCCGGGCCAAGGGCCCCAGCACCCGGCGTCTGCCGACGTCTGGGCAGGGACCGCGGATGATGAGGCCATGACTCGGATCGTCCTTTCTGGCCTCGCGGCGAACTGGACTCTTGATGGGCATGAACATCGTCATGCCAAGCGGCTTGTCATCAAGGCTGTTCTCACGGCCGATCCTTCGCGCGTCACGGTGTGTCGGAGTTTTCTTTCTGGTGAGCGGAGTTTGGGGATACCGACGCCCGCAGCCGGCTCGTCCCAGTGATTCTCGCTTCCAACGTCTCCCCCTTGTCCCGACATCTACGGCTTCTTCACGTCTAACGTCTGTGCTGGATCCGCGGTTCCCGCCTCCACGCCTTCAACTTTGCGGGCCCTCCGACGCTCAAAGGAAAGGCAACGGGCGTGATCGCGCCGCTCACCATGCAACGCCAGCGGCCCGGCATGATGGGCCGCGGCAGCGGCCAGCGCGGCGCCGTCGCCCCAACTCCGATCACCCGAATGAATGACCACGCCTTGTTTCGATCGCGTCCACTGCTCGCGCGCGAGCGACATCCCCATGGCGTGCGGCCGATGGGCAACGCTTTCATGGATCGGCCGCGCGCCTCGCCGTCGCCGTCGCCGTCGCCGTCGTCACTGTCGCCATCCTTATCGTCCGCGCGGGGATCGGCTCCGCGCCGCGGCCCATGTCCATTCGATGCGTGGCCCGACGCGATGCTCATCAACTGGCTGGCCCAGCTGCCGGCGGCCAGCGTCGCGCAGCTGGCCGGCCTTTCCCGCCGCATGTACTGCTTTGCCTACCACGACGCGCTGTGGCGCGGGTTTGTCGCGCAGGACTTTGGCGGGAGCTGGTCGACCTTCCGCAGCACGTGGCGCAATACCTACAAAGCCTTGGCGCTCGAGCGGCGGCAGCCCCCGCGTTTGTCGCCCGAAGCGCCAGTACCGCCGCCGGACGCCGAGACGGCTCCGCCGCCCTCGGCGCTCGTGATGGACGTGCCCATTCGATGCGATGGCGTGTTCAGCGATGTGCTGTACTTGTCGTGGCGGAATGCGCACCTCGATCTCCATGTCGTGTGTAGCGGCGGCGGCGGGACACGCCAGCCATTGCCTGAGACGATTCCGCGGGTACGGCTCGCGTCGTGCGTGGTGTCCGGCGAGGAGGAGGATGCCGCCCACGATGAAGCGACGTCGGCTCGCCAGGGTCCGCTGCTCAGCGACGCGGCGTTTACGCAGCAGTACATGGAGGGTCCCGACGGGATCGGGGCTCCCGTGATCCTGACTAATGTGGTGACGACGTGGCCCATCTACCGCACGTGGCCGGCGGCCGAGCAGCGGTGGCAGGCGGCAACGTTCCAGGCCGAGTCGGTGCGCACCACGTATGCCGCTTACCAGTCCTACGCGGCGCAGACGCACGACGAGTCGCCGCTCTACCTTTTCGACAAGGACATGCACCATGCGACCGACGTCGCCACGTTCCCGGTGCCGGCGGTCTTTAGCGAGGACTGGTTCCACGTGCTCGGTCCCGCGGGCCGTCCGGATTTCCGCTGGCTGATCGTCGGCCCCGCCCGGGCCGGCTCCACGTTCCATATCGATCCGAACGCCACGTCGGCATGGAACGCCGTGATTACGGGCCGCAAGCGGTGGATCCTGTTTCCGCCGGGCGTTACGCCGCCGGGCGTGTATCCTTCCGAGGATGGCGGCGAGGTGACGACGCCCGAGTGCATCGTGGACTGGTGGATCAGCTACCTGCCGATCGCTCGCGCCCAAGCCATGCCCTTCGTCGAGGGCACCTGCGCCGCGGGCGAGATGATCTTTGTGCCCTCCGGCTGGTGGCACGCCGTCATCAACCTTGACGCCAGCGTCGCCATCACCCAGAACTTTGTCGCCACCGCCAACCTGCCGCAGGTGTTGGCGTTCACCGAGCACCGTCCCGACCACATCTCGGGGCTGCAGACGACCCGCCCCGCGGCCGCGCCGCCGGCGGCCGCCGACGCGGCGGCGGACGGCGAGCTCGGCGACTGCTGCGCCGCGGACCAGCGCGCCTTCTATGGCCGCTTCGTGGCCGCGCTCGAGCGCGAGGCCCCCGCCGTCCTCGCGGACGCCCAGGACCGCCGCGCGCGGCTCGGCCTGCGCGTGGCCAAACGCCGTCGCGGCGCCGACAGTGCGGGTGATGCGGACGATGCCGCCGCCGACGCCAGCGACGACGACCACGGATCGACGATTGTGCCGGATGCGGCGTCTGACAGAGGCGGCGGCGATTCGGATCGGTGGGCGAAGCGCGCGTGCGGATCGACCCCGACCGGTACGGCGCCGTCCTTGTCGAGCTTCCAGAGTGCCCTCAGCACGACGGCGGAGACGTCGACCGCCGGCGGGTTTTCGTTCGGGTTCAGTTTTGCCGACAGCGATGCTGGAAGCGATGCTGGCAGCAACTGAGGGATCCATGGAAACGACCGCCTCTACCTGATGCATCGATGAGGGTGATGGGATGGTCCATCCCTGTGGCGCGCCGCTTGATGGATGCGGCCGCCAGGGGCATGGGTGATCGCACTGTAAAGAATAGAAGAAAAGAAAGCATCGATCACGACGAGATCCCCTCTTTGATCCCAACCGTGTGATCGGAGCAGCGCGTTCATGGCGGCGCTCTGGTCGACCGACCTGCCGGATCGGCGACCAGGCATCGACAGGATCCCTTCCGGGTTCACGGAGGCTCGTAGCGGCCGCGAGGTGGTTGTCGGGCCAGGCTCCCCGCGATGGCGTCACCCCAGCTTGGAGCGTCGGGACGACCGGCCGACGGGACGCGATGCAGGGCCGGCGATGGCGCGGCCTTCTGCGGCTCGTCGCGGGGATGCAGCGCTCGTCGAGGCCGCCGCCGGCGCAGCGTCGCCCTGCGTGCGTCGCCGTGCCGCCAGCGCGCGCCTGCGCCACACGCCGCCGCGGCCTCGAACGCCGACCCGTCCTGGGGTCCGGGGTCCGGGCCCCGCCATCGCGGCCGGCCGGCCACCGGCCACCGCCGGCGGCGTGCGCGACCCCCTCCCGGCCGGCGTTCGTCGGCGTGGCCGTCGCCGGGGGTCGCTGCTCCGCGCGCGCTGTCCGGCGGCGGCGGCGGCGGCGGCGGCGACGGCGGCGGCGACGGCGGCGACGGCGGCGGCGGCAAGGGCGGGCCGCGATGGCGGGTCGGGGTCGAGGTCGAGGTCGAGGTCGAGGTCGAGGTCGAGGTCGGGGTCGGGCGCTGCGGCCGCGAGACAAGCGGCCTCACCCCTCGCCCATGCGGCGCGACGCGGCGCGGCGCGCGAGCTCGAAGCGGGACGAGAGACGGCCACGACGCCGCGCAGGACGGCCCCGAGCCCGCACGAGGGCCCAGAACCGGCCAGCGACGGCCAGCGAGCGGACTACGGACCGGTGCGCGGCCGTGTGGTCGCGTCACGGACGCGCGTTCGCGGGGCCGCGGGCACGCCGAGCCGCCGCGCTGGGTCCGCGGCATCCTGCGGGTCCGAGCCCTGCGAGCCCGAGCCAAGAAACCCGCCGCAGCAGGCACCCCCCGGGCGGCGACCGCGCCGCGGGGACACCGCCGCCAGCGCTGCGGAGACGACGTCGCGTTGGTGGGTGCTGCAACCGGACAGGCAGGCGGGAGGCATGGCAGGCGGACCCATCGCAGCCGGCACGCACGCGGCAAAGCAGGACGACCGGCGCGCGTGCCGCGTCATTCAACCGAAAAGACAAAGAAAAAAAAACGTGGTCGCCGTAAGACGGTTACTCGTTCGTGGTCCACACGCGCTCGACGCTTGAATCAGGGTCTACCGGGTGGTGCGTTCGCACGCTCAGGACCACGCTCAGGACCACGCTCAGGACCACGACTCCGACATCGACACGCCTCCCCGTGTCAGCCGAAACTCTCTTGGGTCCCTCCCGCGTCCATCTCTCGCCTGCCGTGGAAACGTCTCGCAGCGACTTCTCGAAACGCCGTCTTCTCTCTCACTCCTCTCCCCTTTCCCCTTCTCTTCCCCCCCCCCCCCCCCGTCCCATTTGCCACGATGGACACCCTGGTCCAGCCTTATACGAACGCGGGCGAGCGCCCGGTGCAGATTAAGTCGAAGATTATCTGCACGATCGGCCCCAAGACCCAGAGCGCTGAGGCGCTGGGCAAGCTCATCGATGCCGGCATGAACGTCGCGCGCATGAACTTCTCCCACGGGACCCACGAGTACCATGCCAAGACCATCGCGAACCTCCGCGCCCACTTGGCCTCCCGCAAGAACCCGCGGATCGTCGCCGTGCTCCTGGACACCAAGGGCCCCGAGATCCGCAGCGGCAAGCTCGAGGGCGGCAAGGACATCAAGCTCGTCCAGGGCCAGACCTTCACCTTCCACAATGACGACTCGCTCCTCGGCACGAAGGACGGCGTCTCCACCTCGTATAAGAGCCTCGCCGCGTCGGTGAAGGCCGGTGACCAGATCCTCGTCGACGACGGCCTGATCGGCCTCGTCGTCAAGCACTCCGACCCCGCCACCGGCCGCGTCGAGTGCATTGTCGAGAACGAGGGCATGCTCGGCGAGACCAAGGGCGTCAACCTGCCCGGTATCGTCGTCGACCTCCCCGCCATCACCGAGAAGGACGCGTCCGACATCAAGTTCGGTGTCGAGCAGGGCGTCGACTTCATTGCCGCCTCGTTTATCCGCAAGCGCTCGGACGTCGAGGAGATCCGCAAGCTCATTGCCGGCACCGGCATCAAGATCATCTCCAAGATCGAGAACCAGGAGGGCCTCCAGAACTTCGACGAGATCCTCGCCGCGTCCGACGGCATCATGGTCGCCCGTGGCGATCTCGGCGTCGAGATCCCGGTCGAGCAGGTCGCCCGCTTCCAGAAGATGATGATCCGCCAGTGCAACATCGCCGGCAAGCCCGTCGTCACGGCCACCCAGATGCTCGAGAGCATGATCGTCAACCCGCGCCCGACGCGTGCCGAGGCCACCGACGTCGCCAACGCCGTCCTCGACGGCTCCGACTGCGTCATGCTGTCCGGTGAGACTGCCAAGGGCTCGCACCCGAACGCCGCTGTCGAGATGATGGCCCGCATCTGCCGCGAGGCCGAGGTCGACATCAACTACACCGAGCTGTACCCGTCCATCCGCCGCTCCATCCGTCTGCCCATCTCGATCATCGAGGCGACCTCCAGCAACGCTGTCAAGACCTCGTGGGACGTGCACGCCGCGCTCATCATCGTCCTGACCCAGACCGGCACCACGGCCGCCGCCATCTGCAAGCACCGTCCCATCGCGCCCGTGCTCGCCGTCACCTCCTCCCCACAAGCCGCCCGCCAGATGCAGGTCCTCCGCGGCATCTACCCCCTGCTGGTCGACAACATGCAGGGGACCGACAACCTCATCCACAAGGCCATGCTTTGGGGACTCCGCATGGGCATGTCCCAGCCGGGCGACCCCGTCGTCGTGACCTCCGGTGTGCTCGAGGGCAAGACCGGCTCCACGAACATCATGCGCGTCCTTCGCTGCGCCTCCTGGGAGATCTAAGCGGCCCTCAGGCGGGCTGCTGCTGCTGCTGATGCCGGCGCCGTCGCGACCGACCGGTCTCTCTTCTGTTTTCAGTCGATCGGGCTCGGCCGCCTTCCCCTCGCGTCCGCGCATGGTCGTCTGCGCGACGGAAAGGGTGGCCTACCCTCACGGCATAAGTTCGCATTCTCCGCTTCTTATTTTGTTCCTTCTTGCTGCGGCGTTGTAAGGAAACACGCATGACATAGCATTCTTCTCTTGACGGCACGTTCTGTTCTTTTTTTTGCCATATAGCCATTGTTGATCATGCGTGGTGACACTGGGGGCATCATGAGTACGGGACATCATGATCGCACTACAGTCGAGCACACCAAGGCGACCGAGGTGGTGAAGACACAGGGATGCCGGTGCCATAGGTATTTCATCGCGGCCAACATGTGGTGCCGGTGAAGGACGGATGGTGACAACACCGTAACTCGACGGGGGTGTGAGCGGCATGATTCGGTCCTGGCGTCGTGGGCCACGATGCATTGCCCCGCGTCAAGAAGCGCGTGACCGCAGGGCCTGCGGTGGGGATCCGGCCAGACGTCCGCAGGGATGATTCCGCCGATGACGCCGTCGATGCTCATCGCTTGCCGGATTCGCGTCGTGGCGAGCCCGCACGCTCACATCGCCTCACGTCCTGCTGAGGCACCGATGTGGGCGACTCCCCACATGACAACGTGAATTCAGGATGCATGTCGTTGCTTTAGGTGGAGAAATCACGTTCATGCTGTCGCTTTGGTTGGGATGTCGGGAAGGACCAGCGGGCATGGCTGATTGCCTGCGTGATGATTTCATGCTTTCGGCGCGGCATCGTTCAACAGTTCCTCCGAGTGAGGGCGTCATGAAGAGGCATACCGGATGAGATTCTGGCCAAGATGCAAGCCCAGGACCCGACGGCCGTGCCGATCTCTCGTGCGTCTCAGGCGGGCACCTACTCAGGCAGGCAGTCAACTGGGTCCAGAGGACCCAGGTGTGTGCTCAGACGCATGAGGTCCTGAAACCCGTTCAACGCCGGCGCCAGGGGACCGTAGTCTGAGATTTGCTGCGGTGATGCCACCCACGGCAAGTTGGTGAACCGCGATCTCAATGCCGCGTTGAACATCCGGTGCTGCCTGGCCTCACAGGTCAGGCCGATGGCGTTGTGCCGCATCCCCGGGCAAGCCCCGTTCCTATCTGTGGTCGGCAATAAACCGAATGCGTTACTGCCGCCGTGGGGGACCCCTGGAGGCACCATGGAGGGGATGACGTGTGCGTTAGGTAAGGATGGTCCTATATATATCATGATACAATGGGTGCCACGACGTGGCTATCACTAAAAGATGAGTGATGGCAAGATGGTAATCGTAACGTTAGAGCAAAAAGGGGGTGGTCACGAGGCGATGGCGACATTTTGTGAGACGTTTTCGTTCTGGTACAACCACCGGGTGGCTTCTGTCCGACGACCAGCACATATATCGGCGGTATCGATGGCTTCGTGATCGATCACACAGTGATCGAGGCTGTTGTCGCGCATGTCATTGATGATCTCGACACTCCCGCCGGGGATTCGGCTCAATCTCAAGGGCGATGGAGCAGATCCTGGCTTTTCTCATCCCTGCGTGCCTGTCCAACAGCAACCAGCCGGCCGACCAGCCCACGCGAGGTCGGCTTCAAAACGCTACATCCATGGCCACCTCCGCATCCATGACCACCGACGCCGACGTCGACGTCGACGCAAGCGCGCACATGCACACTGGCGCGCGCACGATCCTTGCCCGAGGGCGAACACTCCTGTAATGGCTTGTGACCCTCTCGGACGTTTGGCATCCGGCGCTGACGGCACCGGACCACCCACCGGACCGAACCGGGACGACGCCAGCAGGCGCTGTGGTCGCAATCTTGGCTTCACGGGGCGGGGACACCCCCAGGAACGAGTACCGTGGAAAGGGGGCTTCTCTCGCCATCGGGCGGCCTCGGATCGCCTCCCAGGGAGCCCGTCGTCGGTGTTCCGATACATCCCGGCGTCCTCACTATAAGGGAACGCTCGGCGTTTTGCAATGTCTTGTCGGTAGCGTCTCGCTGGCGCTGACCCCACTTTCCTCGCGCCGGCCAGCCGAGTGGGCGCCGTAGCGCCATGGGGCGCTTGTCACCCATGATCGGGGGGCCATGTTGATGATATGATCGAGCGTGATCGAGCGTGATCGGGGGCGGGGGTGATCGGGATGTTGATACGCTGACCTCCGCGAGATGATCGAGCCGAGCACGCGACCGACGCCGCATCATCGAGGACGTCGGCGTCAGCCCACCAACAACGCCGCGCTAGCTCCCGGCCATGCCCCGATAACGCCGCGTCAAAGCATCTTTGCTTCATGCAGCGCCGCTTCACACCAGCGGCAGCCGGCCGTGCGACGGCAGCGAGATGGCGTGTCACCGCCAATCCAGCCGGTGGGGGCCGCTCTTTCATCGCGGGTGACCGGCGCATCGCCGTCAGCGGCGCGGCTCGCGGCCGGACTTGCGCAATGACATGCTGCGGGCGGCTCGGCCGTCGTCGCTGCAGGACTGCAGAGCTTGCTTTGACCACGGCAGCCATGCCATGCCGCAGACGGTGTCGGTGGGGGGGGGGCTGCCCAAGGGCGTGCCGGCTGGATTATTCGTCTCGATCTTGCTCCCAGCTGCGTCCTCAATACGCGAGGTGAGGAACAACCTCAAAGCAAACGCAAGATGCATGCTGCATGCTGCATGCTGCATGATGCATTTTGCCCCATGTGCCGCGGTCCTGCGGCCGCTGTGGCGCAGGGTGCCCCTGGGGCGGCTGGACGGCTGAGCGCAGAGCGGGGCCTCGACAGAGGGGCTGGGGACACGCCACCCTCGCGAGCCCGTCGGCGGGCTCCTCGGATGGATCTGGTGAAACCCCGGCTGCCCTTCCCTCCCCCCGAGTGTCATGAAATGCTTACATGAGACCGGCGACCCGAGACGTGGCCAGTGGCGCGGACGCGCCTTCGCGCCTCGGCGGCCCCAAGACGGCATGAACGGCGGCGGCGGCCACCCGTCCGTCCTGTTCCGACGAGACTGCCCGCAGGGGCTCATGACGAATCGCGGGCCACATGGGCAAGTGTCCGCTGGGACGGCTGCGGCGCCGCTGCCGAGGCGGAGGAGGGAGCGCGGCCGCAGTGGGGATACCGAGGCGCTCGCACGCGTAGCCGTCTCGCTCGGCGGGTGTTAGTGTGCTCGTGATGGTTGCATCGGGTCGCCGGAGTTCCTAATCGCGCCGGACAGGTGTCGTCCAGGCGCACACGACCAAGCCCGCAACCATCTCAAAGGCCGTGCCAGCGAGCGGCATGCGGTGCGGGGCCGAGCGGTGAGGCAGCGAGGCAGCGAGGCAGCGAGGCAGCGAGGCGCGTGCCGGTAGTTCAGGCAGGGTCATCCACCTGACTCCCCTGTGCTAGGCGTCAGGCGTCACGCTACGGCGGTCGAAGCCGCGCGAAGGCCACGCGGTGGCAGGATGTTGCTTCTGGCTCGAGCCTCGCGGCTCAAGACGCGAGACTCGAGAGTGTCGTAGCCCATGGCGCATCGTTGGTGGGTCATGACCCACGTCTCCGAGGGACCAAGTACGCCGCGCATGCCTGCTGGCGGTTGTCGAGGTTGCATGGTCGCGACGCAGCCCACGTATATAAAAGCGCGGATGTCTCTCTCGGAGACGAAGGAAGGCGTCGGCGAAGGAGCGGGGCAGGATGACGACACAACTTCCGAGGGCGACGATGGCATGCAGAGTAACCGCGTGTGTGATCGGTGGGCGGCGCAGAAGCACGTGCACGAGACACAAAAAGACAAACAATAAAAAAAGCTTAATTGGCATCTTTGGCTGCATTTAGCGTAAACCACCCTCTCGTCTCGATTGTCTCTCATTCGTATCCTCTTGAATCTGAACACATGGTTTACAGCATACGCATTACATAGCTAATCCCCAGCTTTTCACTCTTTCCATCGTGACCCATTGACGTTTTTCTAAAGTTCTCGAGATCTATATCTAAAAAATCTCGATACTCGATACCCCTATCTTCGCCGGGATTGTCATCCCCTCTACTCTGCCATCAACTTTACCCAGTTCTCGTCACAACCGTATGTCAAAGCCTTCAAGAGCGGTGTGATCCCCGCCTACTTCTTTCTGCTCTGTCACGATCCCGTTGGTGCATTCACCCCTTGAAGGAGCACGATGGCGGTCGCATCTCCTATTCGGGCCTTACGACTTCGTCTGAAAAGAGATAAATCCGGATACGTTGATGACTCGACGGCGTCATCATCGTCGCCGCCGTCATCGGCGGTGGGTGTAGCGAGTCCGCCCCCAATGAAGCGCGTTTGCGCCGTTGCCTCGCCATCTGCTTCTTCGGCGATGGCGACCGCGGAGACGGACCAGCCGTCGGCGGCGCGGCCGACGGCCCATAACGGGAACAAGGATGGTTTGTCGAAACCATCCGCTGCTGAATACAGTGAACCAAACCAGCACACGGTCGTCACGGCGTCTTCCCCGGACACGGAGCATCCCATGAAGACGCCGCCACCCACGCCAAAACGATGTGCGTTACGATCCCATGCGCGCCGCCAGCAAAAGACTCGGAATCAAGTCAATTCGTTTTCTGTGCTGTCCGCAACGGAAGGTCGTGGCACATCCGGTGTGACCAGATCGACAACAGCCAAGGGCGCCGCCATCGCGACCAACACTTCCAACGCTCCGGATCGTCCCCAAGAAGAAGGATGTCTTTTGGCCTACGCCCGGGCCTGCGCGTTTTGCCACACCACGCGAACCCCCATGTTCCGCCACGGACCCCCTGGGTGGACACCCCTGTGTAACCGCTGTGGTGTCAAGTGGCGTCGCGGCAATATTCTCCGAAATGCTTCTCGCGTCGCGGTGCGACCGACGGGACGCGCGCCCGAACATCTCATCAAGAAGAATACGTCAGGAGTCGACGTCGCGACCGACGATGCGACCATGATGGACGGTACACTCGCCGATTCGGCGTCGAAAAACGATGCCTCTATTGCTCCTGAAGGAACGGCCCTTCCTTTGGAATCCGATCAAAACGATCCGTTCCAGATCAAGCGAGAAGCGCAGATGGTGCACCAGCACGCCGCTCGACGGGAGTCGGCGGATACTTCAGATCAATCTGCGGCCTCTGGCACACCAACAGGAGGCTACAAGGGTCGTCGCCATCTGGCTCGTTCCCAAGCCCGTGCTCAGCACGCTCAGGTGTCCGCTCCAGCATCCGTTCCCGTGGCCTCGGCGACCAGCTTGCTCTCCACAACGTGTGAAACTAGGGGCGTGCCATACAATGCCACGTCGGACGATGCGCTTGGCATGGGTCCGCTGGCCTTCCCGCAGCTGTGCGATGCTACGACCTCGCCCATGCCTCAGGCGACTCGTCACCACCGCAGCGTGAGCCCCTTGTCTGACGCAGTTCTGTTTCCTGCCGAAGTCGATGCCACTGAGTCCCTTGGCGCCCATGCGACGGTACCATGCTATATTGATGCCGCCGTTTCGCCGATTTGGAACGTGGCGGATCTGTCGTTCACCATGGCATCACCGATGCCATCGCCGGCCATCGTGACGAAGGAGGCGCTTCCCACTGCAGAAAGACACGAATCCGGCATCTTCAACGCGACCGTCATGCCGACGCCGTTAAACAGACATATGACTGACACGACTCGTTGCTCATCATCGTGCTCATCCTCCTCCTGCTCGTCGTCGTCTTCCTCCTCCTCCTCCTCATCTTCTGATACCTCCTCTACCTCATACTCTCCATCGCCACATTCGTGCGCGACCCACCCTTCTATTCCGGCCGGAGCGCCTGCATCTTGCGCGTTGCGCGATTCATTGGCCCACGATCTGTTCTGCCTCAGCCGTGGCGTCATATGTGACAGCGACCCGGTGGCCCTCGAAAACTCCACCAGAGCGGTCAATACAACGTATCACCAGAGTAATGGCGCAAGCAATGATCCCGACACATCGCTTGGTTACGAGGCCCTGGCCCGAACGCTTGAACACCTGGCCGCCTTCGACGTCGAGCTGGCCTCGATGGATTTTATGTCATCCGGACCCGCTCTTGCAGCAGCTCGATCACTCACGCACGAGCTGTGCCATTCACCACCAGCGATTGCTATGGGCGACACTTCTCACATGACCATTGCTTCTGCGACTGAGCCTGTCAACTCGCATGTGCGTCGGCCGAGCACTATTGTGCCCGATCTCGCATCCTGCGAAAGCCTGAGCG
Organism: Caulochytrium protostelioides; assembly: GCA_003615045.1. Lineage (NCBI taxonomy): Eukaryota > Fungi > Chytridiomycota > Caulochytriomycetes > Caulochytriales > Caulochytriaceae > Caulochytrium > Caulochytrium protostelioides. The sequence goes on along the minus strand of ML014192.1, from coordinate 58,158 downwards.
AAACATCGAGTGATAGCGGTCGCGACCATCATCAGGGAATATCAGGGTCTGATCAACGTTTCTCTGTACCATGTCATTCAATGGAGCGACCCTCTAGCGACTTCTCGGCCTCTGTGTCGTCCGCGGCAGCGCAGTGGATGGCCCCATCGATGACACCGCCTTCTGTACCATCGAAACCCCCAAGAGGGGCCTTGGCCTCGCCGCCGCAGACCTCACGGTCGCTGTCATCCCTCCTATCGGTCATGCCCGCTCCACCAGCTGCGAGACCCAGTGCGGCCCCGGCACTGGGGAGTATCCTACCTACCTCCTTCACTCCCACATCCATATCCATATCTGCCTCTGCTTCTGCAGCACGACCACCAACCAGCCATCTCTCCCCTGACGTGACGGTTACGCCGTCGTCGGCACGGGCGACCGCCTTGTCTGATCCGAGTGGCCGTGCGGCGCATCTGCAAGCAGTGATCCCGCATTTACCGCCTGCAACGCTGACGGCGCTCGTGGCCCTGCTGACTAGTGATCCGGATCGGGAAATAGAGACGATAGCTCGTGTGGCCTCGACCTCCCACGTGGCAGGTGGATCGGGCGATTCAATCTCTGTGGATGTGCGCGATCTGAGTGATGCGATGTGGTGGCGCGTCTGCCTGCTGCTTGGATCGGCAGGCGGCGTGCCGTGGGACGTCGTGGGCCCAGGCTGGGATCCCGATCTGGACGCCTCGTGTCCAGCGCCGTTACCGATGTGCTGCTCGGAAACTTGGCGCGCGTCGCCGCTGCCGCATCCGTCTTCCGCCTGAGCTGGACCTTTCATCACATCCTCGGTAAAAAAAAGTCAGACAAACTCATAGGGGAATACACAAAGAAACAAGAGAGAACAGAGAGACATAGATGGTAGGATAGAGTGGGGGGAATATGAAGCAGTGGGGAAGAAACAGAAAAGCCTCGTGTTTCACGTCGCGCTCATACAAGAATGTGGCACCGATCCCGAGTGGGGTCGAGGGGCGCTGGTCGCGGGTCGCGCGAATACAAATCAGCAGGAGGAGGCGAAGCCGCACCATGCGGTACGGCAAGACCATACCACCGGCACCGACTTCAGCATCCGACAGCGAGGCCCGTCGAGAGGTTCGCGTGAGAAAGTCGCTGTTCGTTGTGCTTGCGGGCACCGTCGGGATGACCCCATTGCAGCGACAGCCGCGTCTGACGGGCCTCGCGCGTCGCGCCTCGCACCACCTCACCACCGTTTGGTACCGCGGCACGATCAGATCGCGCGACGGCGTTCAGGGCCCCGAAATGCCTCCGCCAGACCGACCCGAGGCACGCGGGCGATCGGACTCACGGGGCCGCGCGATCGCCTTGCCGTCGTCCCATCAGGCCGTTGGCCGCGACCGGCGGGCGAGCGGCAGGGCGCCGCCGCAAGCTTCCATGCCGCTCGTCGTTCTTTTTCGCCTGCAGGGAGTCTTGGTGGTCCGGGCACAGGCGCGCCGGCGACCACTGGGCCCGAATTTGGCGGCTGTCACAGGACGACCCGGGCAATCGACGACGGCGTGTGCGAAAGCGGCAGTCACGGCAGGACGCGGGTAGGACGCGGTCCCTCTGCGCCGTGCGGCACCGCGACGGGACGCGGACACGGTTCCGACGATCGTCAGGAAAACGCGAAGGAAGGGGAAGAGAGGGGCATTACTTCTTGTTCTTGGGGTTCTGGGGCGAGGTAGCCCAGTTCTTGGCGGCGGCCGTGAAGGCCTCGCGGTGGGAGAGGTTCGGGTTGGTGCTCTTCACCTTGGGGAGCTCGCTCTTCATGAAGAGGTTGTACGGCGTCGGGGCCTTGGCGGCCTTGCCGGTGGCCGACTTCTTGGCGGGTTTCTCAGCCTTGGGCATGGTGACGATTTCAATGGAGGTTGGGGGAAGGGGGCTCGGGGGGCAAGAAAAAGAGAAAAAATGAAGACAATGGGGTGGGCGGCTGTGGAGATAGAGTATGCTTGAGACGTCGCAGAACCGAGGGCAGATACGCAGCAGGTATAAGCATGCAGACAAATTCCGTGGTCACATCAGCCGAAAGCAGATATCCCCGAAACGCGTGCGCGTCCAAGCAAGCCCTAGATAAGGTCTTCAGCTCGGGACGCGACGCGGCGACGATGATGCGCGATGCGTGGACCGCAGCGAACCCCGTGCGCAGGAGGACCGCGTCGTGGTCGTTATTTTTTCCTTGGCCGTGAGGCCCGCCCCCTTCGTGGGTCCTTGCGCCCGAAGCCCGCGGCCCGCGGCCCGAAGCCCGAAGCCCAAGGCCGAGGCTGACGCCGGGGCCGGGATGACGGGCCGTGAGGCCATGGGACCATCGAGGGGCGATGGGCCTGGGGTCGTCGCGCCGCCTCATGACGCTGCCGCGCCGTCGGCCGAGACCGGGCAGGCATGACGACCCTCGCTCCCATTCCATCCTGTCTCACTCGCCCTTGTCCATTCCGCCTCCATCCGCGCCCGCCCACCCGCAGCTCAGGGCGACGCGAGGCGAGGGCCTGAGACGAGCGTGTGCTTCGTCCGAAGCGTGGCTCGGGCTGCGCGGTGGTGGGCCTAGGCGGTCGCGCAGACCGTGGGCGCCGGCCTTGGTGTCGGTGTCGCGTCGTCTCGCGATGCCTGTCCTGACAGCCGTGGTTCGATACGATGCGATGCGACGCGATGCGACGCGATGCGATGCGACGCGATGCGACGCGATGCGATGCGATGCGATGCGATGCATGACGAGTTCGCGCTGAGGCAAGGCCAGGCGGCCGCGGCCAAGCTGAGTCAAGCCGAGTCGAGCCATGCATCCCTTCTGGCTTACGTCGCCTGCGGCCTCCTTGCACCACCACCGCGGGAGAGGGAGAGAGAGGGAGATGCACCGGCACGATGCCGGTGCGGACCTGAGAGGAGGAACCAGCCAGCCCAGCCGCTGCGCCACGGCCACCCGCGACGACGATGATGACGGGCGCGTCGCGCTCGCGGGATCGCGTGCTGGCGCTGGCGCTGGCGCGCGCCGCCTCTCCTCCACCAAGGCGCTCCAATGGTTTTCCAAAAGAGAGATAGCAAGGATGCGAATGGGCATGGGATGGGGCGTTGGGGCCTGGGCAGGGGATGGGGGCGGGGAAAAACAGAAGCCGAAGTCACCCTCGCCTCCGGCCCTGCGGTGGGCGCCCTCCGTCCCGCTGGCCCTCCGGCTCCAGACAAGCGCTAGGCCGACGCGTCGTCAGACGTTGGCCGCCGTCTCGTCGAGACGGGTCGGCCGCGCAACAGCCCCCTTCCGAGGCCTCCCGTGGCCAGCGACAATTGACGGCGCGCTTGACGGCCTCCGCAAATCGTTCCCTTGGGTCCCCTCCTGTGGGGAGAGGGCGAAAGGGTGGAAAGGGAGGCGGTTTCTCCTTGACCCGATGCCATCGGACGCGATGCGCCGCATCGCGCGCGACACGCGGGACGACGCGATGCGATAGCAGGACGAACGGGACTGCGCGGTGATGCCATCCAGCGGTCACGGCGAGGAAGCGGGAAGCCCGGCGCGCGCGAAGCCTTGTGCGCGACGCACGCCGGTCTGCCCATCCGAGCCGCACGGGCCGAGCCAGGCCACGCCGCCACGCCGCCCGCGGACGCGGATGACGGATCCTCAGGCCGAGGGCGTGCCTGCACGACAGGGCGTTGGCCACGGCCGTGAAACCCTGGGCGATACTGGCGCGCGCGCCGCGCCTCGAGCTCCAGCCTGGATCCGCATGCGACGGGGCGTTCAATGGCGTTCGTGCCGCCCGTCGCCAGGGCGCGCGAGCGATTCGGCGAAGCGGCCCACGCATGCGCTACGGACGGCGGCGCAGGGCGGTTCGCGGGACATGCGACTGTGACCAGGAGCCCAGCCCAGGGTGCGACACGCGTGCGCGCCGATCCGGATCCGGATCCGGATGCCGAGCAGCGGGCCCATCGGACACCAGACAACGAGACAACGGGGGACCGATGAACAGGCTTCTGAGGGTGCGCCGCGGCACGGGGTACGGCCTGCCACCGTCCAGACCAGCACGCGCGGCCGTACCGGCAGGCGTGTTGGTGGCCATATCAGTAGTGTCGGCGGATGTGTCAGCGGCCTGAGCACGGGCCGCATGCTTGTTTGTCTAGTTCGCTGCGGCGATGGCCCAGCTGTGCACATGATTCAGCAGGATCTCGTCTCGGGCGATCGCCCACGTGCTGATTTCGTCGCTAAAGCGCAGCCAAGGCATCGAGTACAACCATGCACACACCTTCTATGACGTTGTCTTGGTCTGGACGACGTCGCGCGATAATGCTAGCGATTCGATCGCCAAGACTCTTGCTCCTCACAAGGAAGCCATCATCATGCGTGACAGTGCTGTCAATGCTCTTTTTTCGACGACGACGCCGTGCAGAAAAGCCCTTCAAGCGGCAGAGCACCATGTTACCGTCATTCAGTACATGGTCGCATGGTGCGCCCACCAGCTCCTTTAGGAGAGGCTTGTTTGGCTTTGCTAGCTTTTCACGCGCCGCCGGCATCCTTACCCTCGGTATGCGACGGGAACAGACAGGCTCGAAAGCTTGGTCCGCCACATATTCCCTGATGGGCCGTGGGCTCATCAGATCTGCAAAACGTCTCACGGGCCACACGCCCGCCCCCACCCGCCCTTGATCAGGAAAAAGAAAATCACCCCATGCCATGCGCCGCTCCCCGCCGCCGTCGCTTCGGCATAAGAAGCATGGCCGCCACGTCAACCATGGCGTGGCGGCGATCCCCTTCGCAGACGCCTGTTACCGACCCATAGCGACCATATTGGATCGATGGGCCATCAGCGATATGAACCCTACCGCCGCACTCGACGAGCCGCAGACAACAGGAGCACGCGGTGCTTCAAAGCGCCGGCGACTGCGTCCGCGTGTCATGGTGAAGTGATTCAAGACCCGACGGGGCGTGCCACTATGACCGCCATTTTGCGCGTGACCCGATCGTCCTGAATCTACGGTGTGTGGATTGCCTTAAACGGCCGATGGGGCTTCACTTCGTCTGGTCTACGGTATGGTCAGTCGGCCTGACCGGCCCTGCGAGGATTCCGAAGGGTCCAAGAGGGCGCTGGGGGGGTCGGGAGGGCAGGCCGGTCGGCACGATCCCCCTCTTCAGCGCCTCCAGAGTGGCGGGGGGAAGGCGGGGTGAGGCGTCTCGGTCAGTGCCCAGGCCCGTGGCGGCGGGTGATATGCAAACCGCCTTCGGTGGGCGGTTCAGCGGCGGAACAGCAGAGCGGCTGCAGCGGCGCCGAATGCTTTGAATCGGCCGCTGCCTCGAGAACGCCGAGACGATATGATCACCTGTGGTGCAAACGGGCCTGGTTTCGGGTTGTCTCGTTTTCGAGACGTCGTATCACGCGTTATGAAGGCGGCGTCTTCGAGACGGGCCGATCGCCCCGGCAAGTTTGCTTTTTCTCCATCGCGCTCCCGCTACCGGATGCGAGAAGCATCTGAGGCGCTGCGGTCAGACCGCACGGGCGAGCCTGGCGAGTCGATTCCCGTGAGGCCGTCTTAGTTGGTGCCCTATGGGATGGCCCTCAAACGCCCTTCGTCTACTGCAGCCCCTGGTAGGTCCGCGCCGGAGCTAGAGGGAGACTAGAGGACGCCGATCCGAGCAAAAAAATAGACGAAGGATAATTTTTCGGGAAGACGAGAATAACGTATGTTTCACACCGCGCCGTCGAAACGGTGGATGATTCGGTGGCGATTCGTGACGCCTGGCGCATCGAGCTGACCCATCATGCGGCGGAGGCCAGCAAGCGTGACGAGGGGGTTGCCCAGCCGTCGCCATCACGATCGCGCGCCGACCTCGGCGCTCGGGGACCCGTATATCACGGCCCTCAGCTCGGCAATGTCAGGGATGCGGTGCACGTGATGCACGTGAATTGAGAGGAGAGGATATGATCCGACTCTGCAAGTTCTCTGTAGACTGTATCGTCCCCGTTTCCCTATGAGGCCGGCAGGGACCATCGACGTCTCGGCTCCTGCATCTCCCGTCGAGAGGGTTTGGTGTCGCCCGCTTCAGTGATATCCCTCACATCCACTGCGCAATGTCCCATTATCAGGCGGTCCCGGTTCTCTGGGGACCGGACCGCAACCCGGACGGACCGCCGGACACCCCAGATGTGCCCGACACACCTAGCTCGCCTCTATATGAGTTCAAGCGGACCACGACTCATTGGATCCAGAGCCAGTACATCGTTCGCTGGCTCCGCAGTCGGTCGCAGCGCAGCGTCTACTATACGTCTGTGTTTGGGCTCACCTTCGCGACGGTCGTCTACTTGACACTGGGCGCCGCGCTGCGCGAGGAGGCTGTCGTCTCCGTTGGCGTGTCCGCCTCCGGGCTGGCGCCGCTCGGTGCCCTCCACCCCGAGGCATACCACGAAGCAACCGGCTTGCGGACCGTTGAGTTCAGCCGCTTCGAACCAGAGAACTGGAGCCAGTGGGGCGCTTACGTGCACGGAAATCTCTCCGTCCACCAGTATCATCCGCCGTTCCAGCGGTTCCAGTTCGAAATTTCGGCCGATCCCTTCCTCCACATCGGCACAACGGCTCCCGGGCGCGGCGTCTGCTCCGACCTGCCACCCCTGGAGCGCGCCTCCCTCGAGCAAGCCTTCTCCAACCCCAATGCCCCGTTCGACGCGTACCTCGGCGCCGTCGTGCTCCCCGAATCCGCTCTTGCCGGTCTCAATTCCTGGCATGGCGCCCAAGCCGCCGTCACCGCCACGTGGCGCCGTGGCAGCCGCGATGTCCTGTGCGGCTACGTGATTTCTGTCACGCCGTCCCCCAGCCGCAGCACTGCCGCCCAGGCCTACGGTCATTCCGGCAAGATCTACGCCGAGCAGGTGCCCGGCTTTGCGCCCGACAGTATCCGCTGGACGGCACAGGGCCTGCAGGGATACTTCAGCAAGGCCGAGTACCGTCCGGTGCCTTGGACCGAGACCTTTGACCATGCTGTGGTCCGCGTGTACGCGGCGATGCTCCCACTCATGGATCCCGATCTCTACCATCTCGAAGCCGTGTTAGAGTATCAGCATTACCAGTGGAACCCGGCGCGCTTGGAGCAAACCCGCTACGAGCCGCTCGCGATACCCATCACCACGGTCTCCGGCAGGGGCCGGGCCCAAATGATTGGAAAGGGGCTGGTCGTGAGTGCTCTCGATCTCCACGTGCCGGGCACCCCGCTGACCATGAAGGCTTACCGCCGGTTGCCGCTGTGCACCGGGGGCGACCACTACGGACGCTGGGTGCCCCTCCGGCAACTCGTCCTGGACGTCGACACCTACCTTCGCGACCGCCGTCGCCAGATCGATGAGTTCCGCTTCCCGCTGATCAAGGACCAGCGCACTTGGATCCCGTATGACTGCCGTTACCGCCACTACACGTACGACGAGCTGACGAACGACTGCCTCGCGCCGCACTACCCGACGATCCACTCGTACGGCGACTCCAACATGCGCCGCACGTGGAAAACCATGACGACCGGCGGCGCGTGGTGCAACACGTTCTACTCGCCGGAATCGCATGAGTGCAACTGCGAAGACCAGGGATTGCCCTCCGAGCTAATTCCCGGGCCCCCCGGTGACTACTACCTCATGCATATGGCGGGTATGTCCAAGGTCAAGACGTACTTCTCCTGGTGGATGGGTCTCATTGATCGCGGAATGAGCTTTCGCGTGGAGCTGAACCCTCAGCTGCTGAGAGAGCGGCTTGTGAACAACGGCATGCCCTCAGCGCCGAACGTCACCATTATGGGGCTGGGCAACTGGGACGCCGCGTTTTCCATGCTGGATGACGTGACGCGGGACGCGCCCGAGTTGGCGCGCCTCGTTATCGAGAACTACGTGAACTTGTGGGACCTGAACGACCCGCATTCGCAGTCCCAGCACTTGATCTACCGCCCGCCCCAGGCATTCTGCTGCCGGGCGGGCGCGGAAGGACGAAAGCTGTCGCATCTGCGGACTACGTTCGTTGATCTGCTGCTGCGCGCCCACTTGGTGCCACTGGGCTTCCAAGTCTGGGATGTCCATATGCTCGGGGACCGGCGCGGCCAGCCAATCCTCGGCGACTGCGACAGCAACCACGCGACGCGCCCTGAAATCGATATGGAAGTCACAATCCTCAACAACATGTTGTGCAACGAGCACGTATTCACGGATTCGCGGTGACTCCCTCCCTCAGGCTGAGCTGAGCAGAGCCATCTTGACACTATTATATATGTAGACAGTAAAGGACTATCAGAGCACAAGAAACTGAGTGCATTCTGTCATCTCGGGTCGAGCATCTGTCTGTGTATGCCTCACGCCGATGCATGTTGTGGTCGAATCATGTATCATCCGTGATCGGCAGCGATCTGTCGCCATATCATGGACGCCCTCATCATCATTTTTGCATGCACGCCACGAATTCGTCCGATCTGATCGTCCCGTACTCCTTTGCTCCAACATGGATCCGTGTTCCCTGTGCACCCATCATAAATTCTCTTCCGACGTGTAGCAGTGAATCCTTTGAGTCGTTAATGCTGGAGGGTCGAGGGGACCCGGGCTTTAGATTTAAATGGCTGTAATACTCCGTAGTGCTGCAGTCGGCTTGGCCACCCACGTTGAGGTCTGCTTCAATGCCCCCAGACCGTCATATGCGATGACGACGACGACGACGACACATGAGCAGTGAAGGCCCACGTTAACAGGTTTAGCTGAGGTTGAACTTTGTTACGAGTCTTTGTCTTTGTTACTGGTCATCGAGAACCCCATCTTGCCCACAAGTGTGGTTGTTTTCCGCTCTCCTTTTTTTCTTTGGGTACATTATTGAATTGCGGGAGCCAGGGACAGACTCCCCACGCGGCTTGCGTTGTCGCATCAAACACGTCGTGCGGTGCGACGGCCATGTTCCGCCAATGCCCGAGGAGTCTTGCGAGAGCCGCCGGAGCGACCGATGCTGTTGTCGTAGATCTTGTCCCGCTCTGAGGCCGATACGCACGACGAATGGGCGCCTCCGCCAGTCGCGGCCTTAAAATTGTTGGGGCCTTCGGCCCCAACGAATTCGGCCCCTTCCGACAATGTCGGCCCCGCCCCTCTATTTGTGGCGCACCAACAGAAAATATTGAAGTTAAAAGCGCTAAAACGCGGTCTTCGAACCGGCGCCAAGCGGGCGTACGCAGAGTCCTGATGCGAAGGTACGAGGTACCCTGGGGCCGCATGGACATCACAACAGCGGAGACCGGGGCGGGGGCGGCTCGCTGCGGATTCCTATCGGGGACAAGGCGCCTCAGGGCCTTCCTCGTTTGTTTGGCCGAACACGCCCAGCGGGGCACGGGCTCTGTGTCGACCGACGGCACCGGCAACAGAGACGTCTGGCGGCACAGGCTTGGACCCGAGCAGCCGTGCCAAGGGGCGACCCGCAGATGCTGACGGAGCGGTTGACGACGTCAGCAGGAGCGGCAACGTTGGCGATGGCGGCGGCCGATGTTTCCCCCACGGGATTGTCTGCAGGCGCCGTGTGTTGTGGCGTGGCAGCGAGGAAGGCGAGGACCGCGGCGGCTTGGGGTTGTATGTCATTTCTGCGACCGCCATCCGAGGCGAGACGGCCGCCCGTGGCGGCGGCGGATGCGGAGGCGGCGGCCGCCCGAAATAGCAACGCCGAGAAATTTGGCGGACAAGGTGTGTTCGCACGCCGACGTCAGCCCTTCGCCTCAACCTATTCGCCTCAAGAAAACGGCGGTCGCCGGTCCCGTGGCAGGGAGGCCAGCCTACTAGACGGCGAGCCGGGGGAGTACGCCGGCCGGGCACGCCTGGGCCATTGCCTGGAAGTCGCCGCCAGCCAGACCTTACTGACAGACAGCAGCGCATGCGTAAGGCATGGGCGTGACGGCATGATATGAGGCCGGGTCGTGCTGGCGGCAGCGCCGCTGCTCATAAGTAGCGTCGTCGATCGAGAGCATGTAAGCCAAGCAGGGGGGCGCTCACGAGGTAGATCAGCGGATATCATGACCACAATTCCTCTCGGACTGGCATTCCTCCCTATATGGGGATCTACGACGCGCCCTACAACGGCATCCGATTAATTCATTAGAGATTCTTTCGTTTAGATTCCTTTAGATTCCTTTAGATTAGATTCGTTGTCGAGTCTGTAGTTCTCTTTTCAGCGCCGATCCCGGGTTAGCTGTAGGACCCCGTATCCACGTGCCTATCCACGTGCCACGTTTGGGTGATTGCACTACTTGCATTGCATTGCAACATCGCCCGTGGGCGTCCCCGCGCGTCAGACCCTTTTCAGTCGCCAGTATGAGCTATGACACGCTGCCCTTCCTCGGTGCCGATGCTTCGCCTCAGAGCGCCCCTGACGGCACGTATCGGCGCTCTCCGCTGCGCGGCTGGACGGCGTCGGTGTGCGCGGCTCTGAGCCCGCTGGCGTGTCTCGGTGCCGCGCGGCCACACCAGGCGCTGGTGCGCTGCGCCCTCCTCGCCATCGTCTGTCTCGTGGTCATCCACCAGCTCGGCGGCCATGTCGCCGACCCCGACTTCAGGCTCCCCGGACGGGCGCCCCGCGATGCGGCGGCGCCGCAGCGCAGGGAAGCCGTGCTTGTTAACGTGAATCCGACGACCTACGCTGACCCGACGGGCATGATGCCGCAGTTCTCTAATGCCAGCTACCCGACGCAGTGGCAGACGTGGGGCCAATACCTGCACGGCAACCTGGCGCCGCATACGGCCTACTCGGCGTTCCGCCACTTCGGGTGGGAGCTTTCGCCGGACGCCCACTTCTACCAGGGCACGACGGCCCCGCGCACGGGACCGTGTGCGGACTTGCCCCCGCTGGACCGCGCGACCCTCGAGCGTGCGTTCGCCGACCCAGCGAGCCCGCTGGAGGACTATCTGGGCGCGGTCGTGATCCCGGACACGGCGCTGGCGAAGCAACGTCGGATCGGCGGGCCGTCGGCGCCGGCGCAGGGAGAGGCCGTGTGGCACCGCGGCCAGCAGGACGTCCTGTGCGCCTACATGGTGTCCATCACGCCGAAGCCGGGCCGCGCGGTCGCCGCGAAGCTCCGCTCGCAGCCGACCCTGCGCGTGCCCGGGTTCGCGCCCGACAGTCTGCTGTGGGAGGCGAAGGGCGCGCACGGCTACTACAGCCATGCCGAGTACAGCCCCGTGCCGTGGGAGGAGACGTTCGACCACGCCGTGGTCCGCGTGTATCCGACGATGGTGCCGCTGATGGACCCCGACCGGTATGTCATGACGGCGCTGATTGAGTACCAGAACTACGAGTGGCATCTGTACCGCTCAGACGCGGCGCCCTACGCGCCGCAGCCGATTCCGTTCGTGACGCTGACGACGACGAGCGGGGGGGCGCCGTCGCTGATTGCGCAGCCGCCGCTGATGGAGCTCAAGCTCGAAGTGCCGGGCACCGAGCTCACACTCGCGGACTACCGCGCCTTGCCCGTGTGCACGCAAGGTGACCATTTCGGCCGCTGGATCCCGCTTGACCGGCTCGTGGGTGATGTTGAGGCGTACTGGCGGCAGACGCGCGCCCACGTGGACGAGTATACACTCAAGGTCATTGACGACAACCGCGTCTGGGTCCCGTACGACTGCCGCTACCGCCACTACACGTATGACCAGCTCATCACGGACTGCCTAGCGCCGCACTACCCGTACATGCATCTGGCGGGCGACTCGAACACGCGTCGCTACTGGAAGGCCGTGTCGTCGGGCGGCGCGTGGTGCAGCACGTGGTTTGATCCGAAATCGCACAACTGTCTTTGCGAGGACTGGGACCTCGACACCGACGTCGTCTCGCACGATACCGGCCGGCACTTCGTCGACCGCATCGGCACGAGCCCGATCCAGACGGTGTACACCTCGTGGCACGGCATCGTGAAGCGCGGTGAGGACTGGGAGATCGCGCTCAACAAGACCCTGATGACGCAGGAGCTCCAGGAACATCACTTCCCGGATGCGCGGGCGCCAGATCTTTCGGTCATCGGGCTGGCCAACTGGGATGCCGCGTTTGTCGCCCATGGGCATACCGTGACGAACCTCGAGTCGTTTATGGAGAGGATTGAGAACGTTTACCGGCGGCCGTGGCGCGCTGATGCGAAGCCCAACGCGCCGACGAGCAACGGTGGCCCCACTCGCCTGGCCATCTACCGCGGCGCGCAGGCCTACTACCCGCGCGAGCCCGTACAACGCTATTACTCGCGGATGCGTCTGCTCGCCACCGATCTGCTGCTGCGCTGGCGCATGGCGCAGGCTGGCGTCGCCATCTGGGACACGCATCTGCTGGGGGACCGCCGCGGCGCGCCCTTCACGGAGTGCAACAGCAACCATGCGACGCGCCTCGAGATCGATGTCGAGAACCAGGTGCTGGCCAATCTTGTTTGCAACGCGGTCATGTAGAGGGTCATCGAGTGTCCAATTGAATAGATTTGTTTTACAGAAGGTCCAGGCCGACGGGCGATCGTCGTGCTGCGCCACTTCCCACGTTGCCGGTCGCTCGAGGAACGCCCGGCGAACGCATCGGACAGGGGCACGGCCAGGCCCGTCCGTGGGCGCCCGTGGGCGCCCGTGGCCCCCTGGAGTCTCGCCACGCCATGCGCGAAGCCGCCGACACGCGCGGCCGAAACAGCCACGCGGAGGCGTCGCTCCGGCCTGGGACGGAGGCGCGGCTGCGCCTTGCCAGACGTGTCATCGGCGCGCTCGCACAGCGACAGGCCTCCGCAGGGCCTCCTCATGAGCAGTATGGATCAGGATCAGGATGCTGCTGCTGGCGGCTCGTGCTGCTGCTGGCGGCTCGTCCTCCTGCTGGCTCCTGCTGTGGACGTTGCTGCTGGCGCGGCGAGTCAAGCGCATCAGCAGGCCATGTCCAGGAGGAAGCAGCGCCCCGACGAGGCCGTTGCGCTTCGGCTCCATGGTACGCGGCTCGCGGCGCGGCGTTGCGCTGTTGACGTGGGCCAAGGGCCGCCTCACGGCAGCGCTGTCGGCGTCCGGGCGTCCAAGAACGAGTTCAGGCCGCCCGTGGCGGCTGTCAGCGGCGCGAGCCCCCGCACCCATACCCGCCGCTTCTCCCGCGGGTGGGCGCCTTCGTGCTCGGCGAGGGGGAAGGGAGCCGTCCCCTCAATCAGCGGTGCCGTGCGGGCGCTTCGGAAGATCAACGCATTACGGCTCGGCGGCATGGCTCGGCAGGATGGCTCGCAACCGCTCGTCACATGAGGCACACCCCGACATGCTGTTTCTGCTCTTGACGCGGACGGCCGGAGCGATGGGTCGAGGCCGCGAGAGATCCATCGCCGATTCCTGGTTGAACACATTCACATCGCATCGATTGGGATGGCTCTGATGACTCTTTGGTTCGTTCACCAGTCACGGATGCTCTAGACGCCCCGCGCCAATCTCGCCAACGTGCTTGCCTGACCTGCCCCGTGCGTGCGTGAGATATTCCCAGTCGCCGTCGATGGGGACGGCGCGCGGTCTCATCGAGCATTTCACCTGCCCCTGCCAGCTCCTCCGCATCGTGTCGCCTTCAGCGCGGCTCGATAGATGCGCATGTTTCAGACTCTGGTGACTGCATGCCGCTGACCCGTTTTCTATTGTACCTGTTCACCCCGTGCGTGACCATCGACGAGACGGCGTTCCGCCCCCGCCGAGCGCTCGTCGTGAAGCCTCGGCCCCATTCCGCATCGCCGATCCATCGCGTCGCGTGGGGTGGAGTGGAGCGGAGAGGAAGGGGTCCGCCGGGACTCGTCCATCCGCCGATCCTGCGGGAGGCCGGTGAAGTGGACGGCGTGCTCCCATCCGTCCTCGCGAGACCCTCGCCGGCCGCCCTGCGCGGTCCGCTGGTCAGCCACGCCACGTCGTATCGTGTCCGCCGATACGGGTCGCCCCGACCCGGTCGCCCGGTCGACGCATCGGCCCTGAAGATCGTCGCGGCCCCCGGCCGAAGCGCCTTTGGGCGCCGCTTCCGACCGACGTGGGCGATCCGCATCCACAGCCGCTGCGGAATCGTGTCGCGGACCGGCGCGTCTACCGCGTCGACCTTGCGCGACGCTAGTCTTGCTCAGCCCCCGTGCTGCCGCATACGGCGGCCGACGCAGCGACAGGTTGGTTTTGCTCCTTTTTTTTTTCAGACAATTTTTTTTTCTTGCGCCGTGGCTTCCCGCTTGGTCCTTTCTTGGCCCACGCACCCGCCTGGCCCACGCAGGCCGCCGGCGCTGGACGACGGCGTCCATTGGCCGCCGCGGCTGTCGGGGTCGCCGTCTCGCGAGTTCGCGCCCGTCCTTGCATGACCTCATTCAGACCGCCGATTCCGAGCCCTCGCCGCCGCGCTCGCCGCTGTCTCGGGCCTTGCCGTTGCTTGCGTGCTGCTGCCGTCGCCGCGGCCCTTGCCGCCGCCACCGCCCTTGCCGCCGCCGCGGTTGCAGCATCGGCATCCGCGGCTTTGGGAACCGCAGCGCTCAGCAGCGGGCAGCGCAGCAGCCGGTGGTGCGCGGTGTCGTCGCCCAAAAGGAGGGCGGGGAAGCCAGGCGAGCCAGGGCCGGATGAGCATGGAACTGGTGTGAAACCCGATACGGGCGAGCAGCACGAGCGTCGACACCGATAACGTCGTGGACACCGTCGTGGACACGGACCCCCGTCCCCGACCCCGTCGTTGACGGCGACACGGCGTGGCGAACCACGACGGGCGCCGACGGGGGAGCGGGCCGAAGGGGCGATGCGGAATAGGAGAACGAGGAAGCAACGGCCCTTTCTTTTCTTTGGTGTTGTGCCGGCCTCGTGTTTGGCGCCTCCCCCGACCGCCTCCCCCGACCAGCGCCGAGCCAGCCAGTCAAGGGCAAGCCCACGGCGACGGGTCTTGGCTGCGATTCGAGCGTCGCGTCGACGCTTCTTCATACTGCGGCAGGATCATCTCCTGCAGTCCGTCGCTTCGTTGCCCATTCGCCGTGCAGAACGTCTTTTCGCACGACCACACCGGCGACCCCGGCCTCTCCGTACCGGCGCTTCCCGTGTATCGGCGCTTCCCGCTGCTCGTCTCGGAGATTCACGCTGGTGACCTGCTTTGCTGGCGTCGTTCACCACCGAGCGCCGCTTCGTCCCCGTCGCCGTCGTCATTGCCGTCGCCGTCGCCGTCGCCGTCGCCGCCATCTCTCGACACGGCCGCACGACTCGCGTCGGTGCTGCCAGGCGGTCCTATCGCGGGTTGTCGTGCGAGCGTCGATCGCAGACCCCTCTCAACGGCTCCGCTGGTCGCTGCTCGTTGAACCAAAACCGCTTCCTTCGCCATCGCGGACGGCGCTGCGCACCGGCTGTCATCCGGATCTCCCGTTCCTAATCACTGCTCACGTGGCGGATCGCTCCTTGCCGCGCCGTCTCGCCGCACCCCGCCGTCTCATACCGCCGCCTCGCTGACCGGAGCGGACGGCGGCGCTCACGGCGTGCGGCAAGCTCTCGTTCGGCTCGGCCCGCCTCACGCCGCCCACGGCGCTGTTCCCACCCATGGCACTCACACACGGGGCCGCTCCGTCCGGGGCGAAGGCCGCGCGGCCTGGGCCGCAAGCTCATGGCCACGGGCATCCCCACGGCCATGACCACGGCCACGGCCACGGCCACGGTCACAGCCACGGCTATGGCCACACTCACGGCGCCGCGGCGGCCACGGCGCCCCCGGCGCCGCCACCACCCGCCGTGACGGCAGGCGCGACGGGCGCGGCCGCGCCGGCCATCCACCCGACGACGGCGTTCGCGGCGGTTCCCGGGACTGGTCTCTTACCAAACGGCGCGGCGCCCTCCGATGCGTCGTTCAGCGAGGAGGAGGAGGACGCCGCCGAGTACGGCCCCGGCGGGTACCACCCGGTGCACCCCGGCGACGTCTTCCACCACGGCAGGTATGTCGTGCTGCGCAAGCTCGGCTGGGGCCACTTCTCGACGGTGTGGCTCGCGCTCGACCGGCATCTGGGTGACCGCCCCGTTGCGCTCAAGATCGTCAAGTCCTCCAAACACTATACCGAGTCGGCCCTCGACGAAATCGAGCTGCTGCAGCGCGTTGTCGACGCGAACCCGAATAGCCCATACCGCGCTACCGTCGTCTCGCTCCTCAGCACCTTTTCGCATACCGGACCCAATGGCACGCACGTCTGCATGTCCTTCGAGATCCTCGGCCCGAACCTGCTGACCCTTATCCGGCACCACCATCGCGGCATTCCTGTCGACATTGTGAAGCGCATCGTCAAGCAGATCTTGGGCGCGCTCGCTTACTTGCACGAGGAGTGCGGCATCATCCACACGGATCTCAAGCCTGAAAACGTGCTCATTTGTACCGAGGCCCCCAAGCTCCCCGGCGATGCCAGTGGTGGCAGCAGCAGCACCCACAGCAGCGCCGCGCCACAGGGCAGCCCTGCGGACGGCGCGACCTCAGCCACTGTCGTGACGGCCAGCACCACGGCGGCCACCACGCTTGTGTCCGACCACCCCGACCTGGACGCCGACGCCGACGCGCCGACGCCGCTGTCCGCGATGCCGTCGGCGGCGCCATCGTCCGCAATGCTGCGCCCGGATCAGGAATCCGTGCGGTCGTACCGCTTCACGTCGCCCGAGCCGTCCAAATCACTCGAGCGCACGCCGCCGTCCTGCTTCGAGGCCGCGCCCGGCGTGGTCGCGACCATTGGCGCCGCCACCACCCCGTCCACGGTGTCCCTCGCGCCCGCGCCCGCCGCCGCCGCTGCGATCCTCCCCGTCGTCGCGACCCACGCGCCCACCGCGGTCTCGCCTTCCCCGCCGCGCTCCCACTCCCACTCGGCGGGGCCGGGGCAAGCCATCAACAAAAAGATGTCACGGTCGCAGCGCAAACGCCAGCGCGCTAAGCTCAAAAAAGCGCTCAAGAAGGTGCAGGGCACCATCTCGAAAGCGTCGGGCGCGCCCTCCGCCAAGTCGGCGGCCCCCGCGCCCGCCGCCGCCGCAGCGGCCGCCATGCCGCCTGCCGACGCTGCCGTGCTGCAGCACGACATGTCCAAAGTCTCCTTGACCGAGAGCTCGGTCTCCCCGCATCCCTTGACCTCTTCGACCCCTTCCACCGGTTCCGTTTCAGCCGCGCCCGCCCACCCCGCCCCGGCGCCGCTGCCCGACTTGTCGCAGAAGGTGTTGCCGTCGCTGCCGACGACGACGTGCTCGTCGTCCGCCTCGTTGGTGTCGGAGCACGCCGCGCCCGCGGCGGCAACGGCGTCGTCTGTCGCAACATCGCCGGCGCGCCGCCATCGCCGCAAGCCGAAGCCCGAGCCGCCCGCGCGGATCAACGTAAAGCTGGCGGATCTGGGCAACGCGTGCTGGATCAACCAGCACTTTACGTCCGATATCCAGACGCGGCAGTACCGCTCGCCGGAGGCCATTCTGGGCGCGTACTATAACCAGAAAGTGGATATCTGGAGTCTCGCGTGCATGGCATTCGAACTTCTCACGGGCGAGTACCTGTTTGACCCGCAGCCGGGCGCCGCGTACGACAAAAACGACGACCACGTGGCGCAGATCATTGAGCTACTCGGCGTGTTCCCGGACTACATCATGTGGTCCGGCAAGTACAGCGACGATATCTTTACGCGTCGCGGCAACTTGAAGCGCATCCACACCCTGCGGTTTTGGAAGCTCGAGGATATCTTGCGCCAGAAGTACGATTTCTCGCGGCAGGCGGCGGCGGAAGTCGCAGATTTCTTGCTGCCCATGCTCGCGCTCGACCCCAAGGAACGTGCCTCAGCCCGCGAGATGCTGAGCCACCCGTGGTTGGCGGACGTCGAGGACGACGTGATCGACGCCCGGGCCGTGGCGGCTGAGGACGACGCGGCGTCGATCATTTCGACGCGCGACGACCCCGACGACCGTGACATCGACGCCCGCCTGTCGCCGTCGCCGGGCGCGGCTCCGCTGTCGGCCGGCGAGGCGCCGGTGCGCCCGCCCGCGAAAGCGCTCGTGTCCTCGGCCACGACGCTCGACGACGGCGACGAGGACGACGACGCGACCTGCGACGAAGCCGAGCGAGACCTTCCGAGCCGCGTCGCGCCGCGCCGGCTCACATCCGACCGCGCGCCGGCCGCCCTCAAGCCGCCGCCGCCCGTGGCCGCCGCCGGCTCGGCGGCGTCCTTGCACGGCGAGGACCCGTCGTCGCCGCAGATCCTCGCGGACGATGCGGACGACGCGCTGTCCGACGGCGAAGTCGACCAGCGCGCCCTGGGCTCGCCGCTGGTCGCGCACATCGGCCTCTCCGCCTAATGCCGGCGTGGGGGGTACGCGATGCCCCGCGGGGAAGCGGCCCTGCGTCTGCCGCCCGTCGCTGCTGTGTTAGTCGCCTCACTGACCTCATGAGCCGGTTGATGTTCTGCCTGGCGCCGCTTCTGTTGCGTCAGCGCCGGCTCTTCCCGTTTGTTTGCACATCCTTCGGGTTCTTTGTTTCGTTCCCATATTTCTAGATCGGTCCGCCGGATATCATGACTTTGTCGTTCGTTCCGTATGGCATCATTGCTTGATGGACCGCGGTGCCGCCGTCGAGGTGGGTTGATGACGTGGCGGGGTGTGGGTCGCGGGCACGGCGGCGGCGACGGTCCGTATGCGCGTGTTGCCGACCCGTCGTCCCAGTTATTGTGTCCATCAGTCGTCCATGTGCTGTCTGATCTACTTCGCGACGGCGATGATGGCGGCGGCTTGACCTTGGAATGGACATTAAAAACGCTTCTTTCTTTGGGATATATAAGCTTCTGACGCGACTTGTCATGGGCACATCGCTGAAACCACGAATCGCGAATAGCATTACTTGAGGTGCCACTGACGTGGAGTGACACCTGGCCGAGAGTACTCGGTGGTTTTTTCTTTAGCCACCCGAGGGTTGGGCGGATAGCGGGTATAGCATCCAGCACGAGTCCGCTGAAAGTTTAAAGACCTAAAGCCCTACCACCCTACCACAACACCTGCACAATACCTACCAGAACACGCACTTTGCAACACGTTCGGAAACGACGTTAGGAGTCCATGGCTCCTAGACTCCGCTCTGGACCATAAGCATTGCAGGACCAGGAAGTCCTTCGCTTCCAAGCCAGCCAGACAAATGTTCGCCACGAATCTCCCAAGACCAGAAGTTGGCAAGGTTTAGATTCTCACTCTACGGAAAACCCTTCACGCTGATCACCGATCACGCCGCTCTCTTATCAATCTTGCGGTCGCCAACGCCTCTCACGGGAATGCGTGCGCGATGGGTCACGAGTCTCCATGAATATGACTTTAAGACGAAACACAGGCCCAGGAAGTACACTTCGGCCGACTTCCTGTCACATGCAGCGCTAGAAGTGAACTCGCCATGAGCGAGGAACCTTCAATCATGACCCCAGGGCCGCACGACGGAGCCCATCCAGAGACACCCGTCGAAGGCGCGATACCGGTCGACGTGGCGATCCGAGAGGGCATCCGAAAGCCGTCCAAACGACACAAAATATTACAAGGTGACGATCAGCATCAACGGTTCTTGACGGTTGTCAAGCGGCCACGACTGACTCCGGGGCGACGACGCCAGTGCGGGTCGGTAGAGGCGAGAAGCCGTCCAAGTGCCCCTTTGAGAGCTGCGACGGCGCGTTTGCCCAGTCGGGCGCTCTTAATTTACATGCCTTTTACTGGCACACAGAGAATGGCCATGTTTGCAAGCAGAAGGCGGAAGGTGCGACCCTTCGATTGCTCCAGACCGAAGGGGTTCCGTCCAAGGAGCAACATGCCATCGACTTACGCGGTGTCGGAGGAGACTGCGACGGCGACAGATGCTTCATCGACTTCCTCGTCGACATTCGCGACGCCCAAACGAAGATCAGCGGGTGTGTGCTGCTCGAAGTGGATGAAGACCAGCACCGCACCTATGCGATATTATGCGAGATCCGCCAACATGGCCGACGTGCAAAGATCGCTTTTGCTGGAAGGCAACGCGGTGCCGATCGCCTTTGCCCGATACAATCCGGACGCCTTTTCCGTCGATAGCGTGCGGACGCTGCTCCAGACGCTCTGACCCTGCTTATGCGGCCGCGTTCAAGTCACACCTGCTCGAGTGTATAGCGTGAGTCTCAGGATCATGCTAGATGCCGTAAGCAGGCGCTACGCATTGCCGTTGTGTCCCGATCTGGTTGCATGTCATGGCGGAGGGCCACATGCGCGCAGGCTAGGGTCATGCCATGGCCTTCCCCATGCGGTCCGCCCGGGGGGTCTCGCTCGCGGCCGATGCGCGTGCAGTCTCGATGGGACGCACGCGGGACGCGGCATGCGGCTCTGACGCGTGGCGCAGCACGCTGGCGCAGTACGACGGCATTACTTGTCACTTCGTGCCTCGGCTGAGCGGGATGACGACAATTGCACTCACCCCCGATGATCGGCCGCTGTGGCGCGACGCGGCTGGCACGGCGAGACCCACCGATGCGCCGAGAAGCGGCACGTGCCACTCGGGCTCTGGCCCGTCATGTCGATACCGAGGCCGATGTTGATGCGGTGCACCACATCGGTCTGCTGGTCCTGGTTGCTGGTTGCTGATCCTTCATGACTGTCGCATTAGCCCCGTCTGACGGTGGTTCCTACGTCTTGCTCGCTCGCCAACGGCTCGTGACAGACGGACAAGGACGACCGGCGGGTGACGCATGGATTCACACACTACGGTGTCATTGACTGACGTGTCCATTGCATCAGCTGCCATATCCCGCATTCCTTGACGGGCGACACCAACGGCGACGACCGCGTGATCGCAAGCGTTTGTCCTGGGTGCCGCGCCGCGCCGCGCTGCGCCATCACCCCCCTCTGCGTTGCCGCGATGGCGGCTCTCCGTTCCCAGATGGGGTCGGGTCGCGCGACGCCGCTGCTTCCGCATCGCGGCCTCCTCATCCCCCCGCGCAGCGTCGCGGTCGACGCGGCCCGCGCGATACGCTCCGACCCCCGCCGGCCGTGGCGGTCCTTGCCTCGCGCCCGGCCGACGTCGCGGACCCCCCGACGGCCTTGGACCGTCGCTGCGAGCCTCGGCGCTGCGGGTCTCGTGCTTGCGTCGGCGACGACCGCCGAAGACGATTCACGCGTCGCCGCCGGCATGCCCGCGCGATCAATGGCGACGGCTTCCGTCTCCGCTTCGCGCGTGGCGGCCAAGCCACCGCCCTCCCCATCAACGCCTCCCACGGCGTCGGCGTCGGTCTCGCCGTCGCCGGCCAGCTGGCATCGCGCGGCGCCCACCGCGTTCTTGCTGTACCACGACGCGCTGCAGCGCGAGTACGCGCAGGCCGCACGCGGCGCCGCGCTCGCGGTGCAGGACCGCGTGTCCTTCGCGCCGCGCGCGCCGCCGAGCCCGGGCAAGCGCGTCGGCAGTGCGTGGTCGCCGACGCGCGACGCCGTGCAGGCCGCGGCCGCGAGTGTGGCGCAGAGCTCGTGGTCCTCGGTCACCGGGTGGGCGAAAGCCGCGACGGGCGCGATGGCGAGCGCGAGCGATGGGGTCGCCACGCATCTGCCGTCAGCCACGGCTTCGCTGAGCCAGTCGTCGGCAGCGGCGGCCGCTTCATGGAGTCGTCTGCTGACGCCGTCGTCGGCGTCGTCGGCGTCCGCCGCGGCGGCCGCCGCCTCGCCGTCGCCGCTGACCGTGAGGCCGGGCGCGGGCCCTGACGATGATGGGGCATCGGCGGTTCTGGACGACGATGCGGCGATGGCGGAGCAGTGGACATTTGGTCGCGATGTTTTCGGTCGATTCTTTTCACTGGACATGGCGGCGCTCGCCGCGGCCGCCCGCGACGCCACGACGCTCGCCACGCCCGCTTTCGCGGCGCCATTATCGATGACTGAGGGAACCGCGGCGCCGTCGCGAGCCGATACGGCATCGATCCCGCCAACTGGCTCCCGTGCCCCGTCCAGCTCGAGTGCGAGTGCGAGTACGAATCCGACGTCCGGGTCGAGCCCACAGACGGAGGCCAAGTCGGCAGGGTACTGGCAGACGATGCGCAACATGATGCTGCCGCGGAGCGTACCGACCCCGAGTCGCGAGGCCCGCGCTGCGGCGCACCCTCTCAACGGCCTGGAGGGCGACTTGATTTTTTTGGCCGGTTACTATGGAAGTCATCTCGTCCACAAAGAGACGAAGGTGCGCGGCTGGCTCACGTTCGACGCGCTGCTCGGGTGGAATCTGTCCAACCACGTGGAGCTCGCGATCGCCGAGGAGGGCGACGCGGACCCGTACGAGCCCGAAGCCGTGCTCTCGCGGATGGGCCCCTTCAACGTCTGCGCCGACTTCGAGCAGCTCATGCGCGAGTGGCAGGACCTGAGCGACGGTCGGTTCCGGTTCCACCCGTTTCCCTACGACTGGCGGCGCGAGGGCCAACACACGACGCGCGAGTTGCTTCAGAAAATGCGATCGATTCATGAATCCAACGGCGGCCAGCCGATCCTCGTCTGCGCCCACTCGATGGGCGGGCTCTGTGCGACCGCGGCCATGAACGCGCAGCCCGAGTTGTTTCGAGGGCTGGTCTTGGTCGGCACGCCGTTTAACGGGGTCCCGCTCATCCTGCCGGTCCTGCAGCGCGGTGTGCCGTTCTTGCTCGGCCGCCGGATCCTCAGCGCGGAGCTGCACTTCGGTGCGCGCTCTTCATACATCTTTCTGCCGCAGCAGGGCACCGGCCTCTATACGGCCGACGGCCGCGAGGTCGATATCGATCTGATGGACCCGGCCACGTGGGAGCGCCGCGGCCTCAGCCAGGTCTTCCGGCACAAACCACCCGACCGTGTCTCCCGGCTCGTCGGCTACCTGGGCGATACGCTCCGGCAGACGCAGCAGTTCCGCGCCGCGTGGGCGTTCCGACCTGAGGCACGCTACCCGCCGATCGCGCTCGTCACCAGCCGCGGCTGGCAGACGCCCACGGGCTTCCGCGCGACCTATGTGGCGCCGGCGCCCGACGCGCCGGCGCCCATCGCCGAAAAGAGCGCCGCAACCGTCTCGGGGGCGTCGGCGTCGGCGTCGGCGGCGACTACGACACCCCCGTCAACCGACAACCACGCAGCGCCCTCCGCGGCCATTGAAGCGGCGTCCTCAGACGCCGTGCCGCACCCGGTCAAACATATCACGATCGGGCAGCCGGTCAAGTTCGAGCCAGGCGACGGCGTCGTGCCCATAAGTAGCACGTCGCTGCCGGAGGGATACGCAGCTATGACTTTCCAGAGTTCGTACCACCACGTCTCTATCATGAACGACACGGCGACGTTTGTGCAGGCCATCCGCCACGTCACCGGGTTGAAGCCGACGAGCGCGGAAACGTCCGGGCGAGAAGCGAGTCTACGAGCGAGTCCACCCGCGCGGGAAGCCGTCCAAGTGCACCTTTGAGAGCTGCGACGGCGCGTTTTGCCCAGTCGGGCGCTCTTAATTTACATGCCTTTTACTGGCACACAGAGAATGGCGAAGTTCGCAAGCAGAAGGCGGAAGGTGCGACCCTTCGATTGCTCCAGACCGAAGGGGTTCCGTCCAAGGAGCAACATGCCATCGACTTACGCGGTGTCGGAGGAGACTGCGACGGCGACAGATGCTTCATCGACTTCCTCGTCGATATTCGCGACGCCCAAACGAAGATCAGCGGGTGTGTGCTGCTCAAAGTGGATGAAGACCAGCACCGCACCTATGCGATATTATGCGAGATCCGCCAACATGGCCGACGTGCAAAGATCGCTTTTGCTGGAAGGCAACGCGGTGCCGATCGCCTTTGCCCGATACATTCCGGACGCCTTTTCCGTCGATAGCGCGCGGACGCTGCTCCAGACGCTCTGACCCTGCTTATGCGGCCGCGTTCAAGTCACACTTGCTCGAGTGTATAGCGTGAGTCTCAGGGTCATGCCAGATGCCGTAAGCAGGCGCTACGCAATGCCGTTGTGTCCCGGTCTGGTTGCATGTCATGACATCAAATCTTCATTGTTTCTTCCTCTCTCTACCATCCGGCGAAAAAGTCGCAGGCACTGCACATCATAATCAGCCCCATGGAGGCATCATATATGAATCCAATCAGCCCGGCACATCCGGCACTAAGGTCATGATCACAAATGCAGGAACGATAGAGTCAGAAAAGTGAGTTTTGCCTGTGCACGGAAACGATGAGACTCTTCATGGCATGGTATGGCACGGCACGATCTGTTATACCGCATCTTGTAACGCTAACCGGTGAGGACGCCACTTACGTATGCTGCCGGATGCGGTCATCCATGTCGGCCAAGGTCGCATACAGCGTGCCATGGGGCGGGATTGTGATGCGCATTGGGCACGCATCGCACTCGATCATCCGATTCGACGGCGCCGGGTCGCTGGCGGATGCGGCGCCGTGCGACGACGACGGGGGCGTTGGGAGGGGATACCGGACCCGCAAAAACCCGCGGCCACAGCACATACACACGGTTTCCTCGGGCGCAACGACGTCGCCCGCAGCGCCCGTGGCGCCTGCCGCGACGGCGTCGTCGGGCATGGGCGGCTCCTCCTCCCAGAACGCGGCCGTCTCGGCCCGCAGCTCGTGCTCCATCATCATTGCCTCGTCGAGGGACAGCGTGCCCCTGGCCTGGGCGTCCGCCAGCACGGCGCGGAGCTCGGCCTCCATCATGCGGCGCAGCGCGTCGTCGGCCGCCTGCTCGTGCGCGCGCGGCGCGGCGGCGTCGGGGATGGCGAGGGCCTCGGCGGCGGAACCGGCGGGACCGGCGTCGGCGGCGGGACCCCGGAACGCGGCGCCGATCTGCCGCCGCGACTGGATCTGCTGAGCACGGGAGCTGCGGACCCGCTCGCGGTAGTCGCTGCGCACACGGTCGCGCCAGGCCGCGGCGGCGCCGTGGGCCGGCGGTGCCGCCGCCGCCGGGTCTGCGGCGTCGGTGGTCGCCGGATCCGCGGCGGCGGCGGCGGCGACGGCGGCCGGGGTCCGTGGCGCCGGGCGACCGGGACCCCACGGCTTGACGGGCGTCCGGTCGGGAGCCGGCATGGTCGCGATGTGTATCGGGCGTCGAGGAAGGCTGGCGCAGCAAGCGCGGCCGGCGGCGCGGCAATCCACCTGATCAACGGTGCGAGCGGTGGCGGTGGCGTCAGAAGGAGATCGGCAGGTGGTTCGGACGCTCGTTCGCCGCTGGACCGCGGCGGGATCGGCCGGCCCTAGCGACCCTAGCGCGCGGCGCTCGCCGTCTTGGTTGCTTTCGGGTGCGGGATCCGTCGCCGGCCAGGCGCTTGGCGGGACGTGCGCCAAGGCACTCTCTGCATGGGATGCACGTGGACGGCGGGCCAGCCACCCCCGCGGCCGGCCTTGGCGGCTTCACCCAGCGGAGCCGATGTCTGCAGAAGCGGCGCCTTGCTTCGAGCGAGAGGCGAGCCCGAGCGGGATGCGCCAACACTGAGGCCGCTGGGGCGGAGCCCGCCCAGGAAGGGGTCCTTTCCCTTTCTCGCTGACGAGGCGCACCGCCGGGGCGACCACGAGAAAGGACGGCCCGAACGGGCATCGGCCCCTCGCTGCTAGCGAACGTCACACCCACATGATAAACGGTCGTCCCGCAGCGATGGCGTCGCACAGCAGGCTCGGCGGATCATACCGCGTCGGTCCCACGATCGCTCGGTCGGGCATGCGTACCACGAGAACGTGCACGCGTGCCGCATGAAGACGGGATTGCCATCGATCCGCAAGCCCGGCGGCACTACGCTGTCCCATCGACCCCTCCTTCGCATCCCATCGCGACCACCGCGACCGGCAGCCCGAACGATGGCCCGAACGCCTGGGGCGACCAAAGCGCCGCGCCGCGCGGCGGCCAAGACTGCGGCAGCGACGGCGGCAGCGACGGCGGCGGCCACCGAGAAATCGCGCGCTGCGGCGCGTCGGGCCGCGCCGCCTCCGATCAAGACCTCGCGGGCCCGGACGAAGCGCACGCGCGTGCTCGACTACGTTCAGGCCGCTCGTCTGGCCCACGGCGTGCCCCACCACGACTACGCGCGGTACCGCACCTACTGCTCGAACAAGCTGCGCAAGCTGCGCGCGCGCACCGGCGTCCATGCCGTCGACACGATCCCGTGCGCGACCGCCATCCAGCGACGGCGCTCGCACCCCGTGCCTGGCGCGGCGGCCGCGGCCGCGGCGGCCGCCACGGCCGCCATGCCGGAGGCGCCGTCGGTCGTGGCGCTGCTGATCCTGGACGTGGAGCGCAGCTGGGCGGCGGCCTTCGGGCTGCGGGCGAGCGCTGCGGCGGCGGCCGGCGAGCCCGTGTCGCCGCGGCTCGTCAAGAAGTCGTGGCGTCGCGCCGTGCGGCGGGCAAACGCGCTCGTGCGGTATGCGGAGCGCGTCGACCGCTACAACGCGTGCCTGCGCTCGGACGCCCGCGCGTACCACGCCGTTATGCAGGGGTTCTACTCCTTTGAGTGCCGACGGTTCGAACACGCGCGGCAGTGGTTCACGCGCGCGTGCCGGCTGTATGGCAAGCTCGCGCATCGGTCGCGCACGTACGCGATGACGATCGCGCAGTTCCTCGCGTCGATCGAGCCCAATCTGCGCTACTGCTGCTTTAAGCTCGGCCTGCCCCAGGTTACGACGCAGCACCTGCTCGCCAACGCCGCAGCTGCGGTCAAGCAACGCCAGAAGCTCGCGGCCCTCGGACCCAAGAAGGCCGCCAAAAAGAAGGCCGCCAAGCCAACCGTCCACTTCCGCGGCGAGGCTGTGCCTTGCGACAACGCGACCCTTGTCGAGATTGTCCAGAAAGCTGACGTGACGGTTCCACGGTTTGCCATCAAATCAGCGTTCAAGTCGCCGCTCCAACGGCAGCAAGCGCTCGACACGACGCTCGCGAGTCTGTGGGAAGCCTGCGAGCTCGCCCGCCAGGAGATGGAGATCGCGGCTTCCGGCTCGGGCATCAAGACGACGGCTTCCGAGCGCGCCGTCGCCGCGGCCAAAACCGTCTATCTGAAAGTCTCGCTGTTGCGCACCGATCTGGAACTCATCAAGACGCGGGGCCTGCTCGCGGCGATGAAGCGTCATCTGCGCCGCGGCCATGGACCCCGCCGCCGCCACCGCGCGATGGCGGCGCCCGGGGCGCCGTCGACCGCGACACGGGCGTCCCACCCGCTCTCCCACGCGGCCGCCGTCACGACGCTGACGGGCATGGTGCGGCTCTACGATGCATGCATCAACCACCTGACGGAGCGCACACGTCTGCCCGACTGGCAGGACCACCCGTTCCTCGCGGACCTGAGTGCGCTCGCGCTCGACCTCTGCCGCGGCACGCGGTGCCTGACGCTCGCCGATCTGCTGGCCCAGGAGCGCCGTTACAACGATGCCTTCCATCTCGTCGGCCGCGCGTGGACGCATATCGAGGCCGCGCAGATGGTCCAGCACTCGCTGGACCGCAAATTCTCCAAGGCCGCCAATGCCCCGGCCCGGGCGGCGCCGCCGGGTAGCCCGACGAAGCCGCAGACGTTCTTCTTTGCCGCGCTCGACCCACAGCTCAGCCGCCCGGGCGGGCCGGTCGACCAGCGCCAGTACCGCGCGCTCTCGCGGCAGCTGCGCCGGATGGTCGTCGATGTCCAGAAGGCCCAGCGGCTCTACGCGTGGTATGCGCTCCGCGCCCAGCAGCGGCGCGCGAGCCGCCGTGCCGCCCAAAAGATCGCCCGCATGGGACGTCCGTCGCCGGCCGCGACGGGCCTGGAGCGCCGCAAGAAGCGCGTTGGGCGCTTTGCTCAGCTCGCGCAGGAGCTCGCACGCATGAGTCTGGGCTCGGGCACGGCTTCAGAGACGGTCCCCGCCGCGTCGGCTGCCCCGCCCGGTCGCGGCCGCGGCCGCCGCCCCTCGGACGGGTCGCGCGTCGCTCGCGACGGCGTCCCCTTCGACGCCCCCGCGGGGCCGTATCTGATCGACCACCTCAGCGACCCCAACTTCCCGCTCACGCCCAAGAACCTCGTGCCCTTCCCGCCGAAGCTGCAGTTCATGCCGTCTAAGCCGCTCTTTTTTGATTTGGCGTACGGGCGGCTCACGTACCCCGTCGCGCATCTGCAGCGGCTGGCGGACGGCGACACGCCCGATGCGGCGGGCGGGGATGTCGGAGCCGTATGGAGCGATGCGGTGGTGCCGCCGGCGGCGTCCCGCCGCGCTACGCCGTCGCCGCCGTCGACCACGGCGTCCTCGGCCGCGGGCCGCGCCACGGGCATCGTTGGCGGCTTTCTGTCCAAGCTCTTCTAAGCGGCGACCTAATGCTGTTTATCATGCGGGCCGCCCCATGGTCCATCCTCCCGGCCTTCTCTGCATCGACCTCCACCCTT
Organism: Caulochytrium protostelioides; assembly: GCA_003615045.1. Lineage (NCBI taxonomy): Eukaryota > Fungi > Chytridiomycota > Caulochytriomycetes > Caulochytriales > Caulochytriaceae > Caulochytrium > Caulochytrium protostelioides. Next base: position 29,871 of record ML014192.1, on the reverse strand, counting down.
GTTGTTATTGAGATCATCCTCGCCGGATCCCCCATTTTTCTTGACTACTTTTTCTTTTGATTTTGCCGGTTTGCATGTATCATCTCCTGCGGAAATGCTGCCATCGTCCACCTTGGAAGGTCCCGTTCGCCTCGTTGTGCGAGGAAGCACCAGATGAATGAGCCTTTGCTAGTCATACCAAGGGATTTGGAAGAGGAACGGGCCCTAACGGCAACGAGACGTCGCCAGCATGGCGTTGGCCACGCCGTGCTAGTCCGGGCATGCCCCACGGCCCTTGAGACGGCTGCTGCGCAATTGGCGTTACTGGCCAGATTGGCGACAGGAACACACAGGATCCCATTCATTGGCGTCGCGACCGCGGTGAGTGGGCCGCGGTGAGGTCCCGGCGTTGCCCGATCCATCGGCGTTCTGGCAGGCAGGACGCGCGGTGCGAAGAGCTCGTCGCCTTTTTCTCGGCGGAAAAGGGTCTTCCCCCAGTCGCTCGCCGTGTGCTGTGGCGCATCGGGCCGATCCTCGCCTCCGAAACGGCCTGGCCTGGCTCCGCCGGCAAAAGTCGCCCGGATGGCGCCGACCGAGCCGGGCAGCACAGTATCCCGCCGGGCGCGGGCTGATGGGCGTCGCTTCACCCGATCGTAACGGCAGAATCGTCCAATGGCGTCGCGTTTTGGCAAGAGCCGGCGACGATCGGCGACGCCGCGCCTCGCTCTCCATTTTTCCGGGAAAAATCGCCGTGGCGCTGGGGCAGCGGTCGCGGCACTGCGGCCCCACCTGCAGAAAATGGCGCATGCGAATCGGCAGCGAGACGCGGCGGCGGCGGCGGCGGCCCAGGCGTGGTGCCTGTTTCAGGAATCCAGGCCTTCCGTCCTGCATGCGGTATACCGTCGGCGCAGGCCGGCACGGCGCCCGCTCTACGGACACAAGCGCAGACATGGACACGGCGATCGACGGCGACATAGGTATGAACGCTGGCTTTCGGTCTGAAAAGGCGGACCCCGCCCTCGCGCGGCCCCGCCGAAAGACGTTCGCTCGGTCGGTACGCTTTTCTCTGGTCGCTGCGCCGGGACAACATGATGCAAAGGCGCATCCGCGCTCGTTTCATGTTACCCTCCGGCCTTTGGCCGTGCATTATGCCATACGCTCGATGGCCTTCGCTTGATACCCGGTCCAGGTCGATATATGCCCATGCATTCCGCGTGATCCAGCGAGATGGGCATCTCACGGCCGCCGGCAGTCGCCCAACGCAAATGCTGGTGGCGGAACATACGTACATCCCAGATATCTGTTGCGTTGACAAGCTCACCCGCATCGCCTAGACCTTGACGAGTCCGTATCGTTGCCGGTTCCATCTCCCATTGCCCAACGTGCGACCAGCGTCGCCTTCATCTACGGGACCCATTTTTTCCCAAACGGACTCGTCTTCTCTCTCGGCGTGGACGTCCGCTTGCCGTTTACGCTGATCACAGTCGTTTGTCGTCGCTCCCGCCTCCTCCCCTGACCTGGACTTCAGACCCTCTTTCTTTCCGCTCGTGCCGTGATCCTGCACCGGCATCCACCGTCCCATCGTGGGCGATCTCTCGCCGCGGCCGTCGTCGTCGTCGTCGTTTTCGTCTCGATCCCCCTTCTGCTTTCGTGGCTTGCACCATGCAGTCGCCCGCGGCCTCGGCGGCGATGATGGCCCCGACATCTGCCGACGCCGAGTTCCTGGCGTTCATGGCCGCCGCTGGCCACACGCCCTACGGCGCCGCGCCCACTGGCACGCCGGTGCCGTCCATGGCGCCTCTTTCCACCTCCATGTCCACGCCCCTCTCCACGCCGCTCATCCCCGCCCACTTCAGCGACCTCGCCATGTTCCAGACGCCGATGCTCAGCGCGATCCCGGGCATCCCCTCCGCATCCCAGTCGTCGTTCGGTGGGATGGCCCTGGCCAGCGAGGATGCCGTCGCTGCTGCTGCTGCAGGTGCAGTGGGTCATGCCGGGTTCATGCTTGACCGCACGAGCGGGATGTTCATGTCGCCCGCGGTGCCGCCGGCGCATACGCCCGACTGGATGACGCGCGAGCTCATGCAGAGCCCAATGATGGAATTGAGCGACGTGCTGGCGATGCCGCGCGCTGCGACCGCCGGGCCGGTGATGGTGCATGCTTCGCCGCACGAGGCCCACGGCGCGCCGGGCATCGGGAGCGCCCTGGACTTTGTCGCCTCGTTCGATCTGCTCACGGGCCACCCGACGCCAACATCGACGCCAACGCCGATGCCGATGTCGATGCCGACACCGATGCCGACGCCGATGCTGGCGAACCACCCGTCCGATAAGGTCGACACGCTCGGCCGCAACGGCAGCGTCCACGGCGACGCGCCCGAGCTGTCGCAGAGCGCGTTCATGCAGACGCCCGAGATGCTGCATGCGCCGCCGCCGCCGCTCACGATCCGCGCGGCGCAGGCCGCCCTCGACGCCCAGAAGAGGGGCGCGGCCTCCCGCAGCCAGACGCCGCTCGGTACCGGCGGCAGCACGGGCCTCCTCGAGCCATTCCCGATGCACAGCCGCCTCGCGAGTTTGATCGACTTTGCAGCCCAGCAGAGCCTCGGGTTGGACAGTCCATCGACCACGACGTCGAGTCCGCGCGTGCCCGGGATCCCGTCGCTGGGCCCACCGCGCCCGGCCTCGGCCGCGCCGAGCCTCGCGTCGTCGATGTCTGGCATGGACACGCCCGTCGGCAGCCCGTTCGGCAGCTCGACGCCGAGCTTCGACCTGACCACGCCTCAAGGCCGTAAGAAGTATGTGCGCATGATGCGTAATCGCGAGGCCGCCGATGCCTCGCGCAAGCGCCGGCGGCAGCACCTCGCCCAGCTCGAGCAGGAGACCCAGCAGCTCATTGAGTGCAATACGGGCCTCAAGTCGCGGGTCAAGGACTTGCTCGCGGCACTGGGTGAAGTAGAGGCCGTCGTGGTGGCCGAAGAAGCGCTGCGTACCACGAAGGTCCCCGAGTCCACCCAGCCCGTCTTCGTCATTACGGATGGGCCCATGTGGTCCTAGGCCTTGGGTCTCGTCACCCTGCCCTCGTCCACCGAGGCCGAGGGTGTTGGCTCAACAAGCATCATTTGCGTGATACTTTTATTCTCCCTAGATCAACGGGTTTCTTCGATACGGCGCGATGGACAAGAGCGAACCGTGCCAGTCGCATCGTTTCCGTTCTGTTAATACGCTCTCTCCTGCTGTCATTCTTATGGCGGCTTCCCTCTGGGGCAGCCCGACGCGTGACGCCCAATCCATTGAGTGGCATCACACTCATCCCTTGTACATTGTTGTAAATGGCCTATATGCATCTTGATAAACATCATCCATGGATCGTCAAACCAGCCAAAGAATGAACTCATAAATACTAGGTGTCATTAAATAGAGAGAATAAAAAGGCCGAGTGGTGGACACATCATTTAAGCCGATTTGCCGTCCTCGGCCTTCACCTTGACCGCGTCGGCCTCCGCTTCAGATGATGAAGAAGCATCGTCTTCGCTGTCATCGTGATCCGAGGCTTCGTCATGATCGCCGTTTTCGGTCCTGTTCTTGTCGTCTCCCGACTCGTCTTCGGAGTCCTCATCGGAGCTAAAGTCTGATTCATCGAGCGCCAGCTTTGCCAAGATCTTGGCCAGCTCCTCACGGGCCTCGGTGACCTGCCCCGCGTCCATGCGGCGCAGGTAAGTCCGCCGCTGGCGCTCGGTGAGGAGATCGAGTTGGTCGGCCTCGTCCTGCTCCTCGCGGCTGAGCTCCTGCTGCGACTTGGGCGCGTCGGTGTGGCCGTGCGAGGACTCGGCGCATTTCGCGCACACGCGGCGCTCCTTCGCGCACGGCATGCACAGCGTATGGTACGCCGTCGTGATGCGCTTCTGCAGGCAACTCGTGCACTTCTTGGCCACCGTGAGCGGCTTGTACTGGCCCATGCGCTTGCGCCACTCGATTTGGTCGCGGCACCGCGGGCACACGCTGTACGTCGGCAGCGCCGCCAGCGCCAGCGCCTTCGTCGAGTGCTTGTTCGGCGCCCAGGCCGTGCGGTTTTGGTGCTTCGGCGCGCGCGACCGCTTGTCGCCGCTGCCGCGAGCTGAGGAGATCTTGGTCGGCATGGCGGACGCGAAAGGGGAGGGGGTCGTTGTCAAGCTAGACGTGATGTGATAGCGGGGGATGGGCCGAGTAATATTGATTGGCGGATGGGCGTGGTATCGTGATATGGCGGAGCAGGGGCTGGTCCGTCCGATGCTAGGAGCCGAGCGGAGTTCTAGCGTTGAGAGGCGACCAGGTTGGGCTTGTCACGACAGGTCCAGCGAGTCAGTCGAATAGCACGGCCAAGAAGGACCCAACGCAAGCGAGGCACCCTGTCGGCAACGTCGTGACTTACGAGGGCAACGATCACGCCTAACGAGGTGGTGGCCTCAACCCCTCCGATGCGCATGCGGCCATTGCCATGGTGCTGCCCGTGGGCATGGCTGCGTCAGCGTGGCACACCCGCCGCTGCGATAGGATCCCGTCATTGCTGGAGCCGCTGGCATCACCGGCTGGTCTCGCCTTGCTTTGCCTTTCCTCGTCTAGCCTTCGTCGGGCCTGGCGTTGCCCTAGCTTGCCTGACGCCAGTCGCGGCGGCAATGTCCGGAGTTTGGGCGGTCTTCGGCCCCACAGGACCGAACACCTGGCGGCTACCCCCGGGCGGTCCGCCGAGCCGGCGCCATCTCCGACCGCTGTCCCGGTGGTGCTGCGCCACACGACCACGCCACATCTGGGCCGACCGCGCGACAGACCTTGCGATAGACCCTCTTCCGTGCGGCGTTCGGCGAGAACGGAACGGAACGAACGCCGCATGGCGCAGCCGCACCGGGAAGGAGGCGCCAGGCATGCGGAATGTCTCCACGATGCCACGACCGCTACCGGTATGGCTGGCGGGTCGCATGGCGTCGCCGTCGCAGCGAGCGCGGACTTGATGACATCACGAGCCGCCCACGCATGTCAGCAACACAGCTGAGGCAGACATGGCCACCGCAGCTTGCTGACGGTGCGCTTGCTGATGCCCAGACGCATGGCCACTGCGATGTCTCCTGCCAAGCCTGCCACGTTGTCACCATTCCCAGGACGCCCCGGACGGCTCGATTCTTTCTGATTCACGATACCCGACTCATCGCCGAGACGTCTACCGTTCGACTGTTACTTACCAGCTGCTGACATGGCGACCGTGATTGCTGCCAGCGTGGGCGTGGCTGGCCTGGCCTACCTGGGCCGCGCGGCGCTGCGCGCGTCAGCCTCGCACAAGGCTGCCAACAACGTCGCCACCATCACGGGATTCTCGGCTGGCAGCAAGTTCCTGCGCGGCGGCTTCGAGCCCAAGATGTCCCGTCGCGAGGCGGCCCTTATCCTCGGCGTCCGTGAAACCGTCTCGGCCCAGAAGCTGAAGGAGGCCCACCGCCAGGTCATGTTGGCCAACCACCCCGATCGCTCGGGAACGCCCTTCCTGGCCAGCAAGGTTAACGAAGCCAAGGACTTACTGGAGAAATCGCGGCGGTTCTAAGTGTGCTTGTTAATCGATCGACACCGAACACCGCTTCCCCCGTTGTCACGACCCAGCATGGACCTGTGCTGAGCTCGCCCCATGCTGACAGGGAGGTGTGGGCTTCTGCATGGCACTTGGCATACCGCACGGTGATGCTTGATACACATGGCGACGTCGCCAACAGCTGTCTGTTCCGACTCCCCTTCTGATATGCCCCGAATTCGCTTCTGCCCGGCGATGCGTACGATGGTTGCGACGTGACCTCGCTCGCCAAACACGCAAGCTGGCGCCAAGCATGCAATGACGACGAGTCAGACCCAACGACAAGTGCGAATGGCTCTATGGCGTCACATCGCCAGACATGTGTGCATGGCATGCCGTACGGCGCGCCCTTACTTGGTCTCCATGTCCTGTGGCGCTCACCGCTGCCTTTGTTTCTCCCACACCTTCCTTCATCATACTTATTTATTGACTCGATCCCTTACCTTTTTTTAGAGAACATACAGGCTCATTCTTACCCAACACGAACACCGTACCCACCTTGGTGCCCCCAAGGATTTCCCACGGCGGCAGTAGCGCATTCGGTTTTCTGCCGGATGGCCTTGCCGACCTTGGGCTGCAGATGAGCTTGCCCGAGGTGGCGGCACAACGCATTCGGTCCGACCCGTGAGACCAGGCAGCGTCGGGTGTTCAACGCGGCATTGAGATGGCGGTTCACCAACTTGCCGTGGGTGGCATCACACCTCAGCAAACCTCGAACCAGGATCCCTTGGCGCCGGCGTTGACCGGGTTTCAGGACTACATTCGTCTGGGCATACACCCGGGTCTTGTGGACCGGTTTGACCGGCATGGGCGCGGCCGGAGGAGCGCCCGCCCGGGACGCAGGAAAGATCGGCACGACCGTGGTGTCCCGGGGTTGAACCTTGGTCAGGGGGGCCGCCTAAGAGCCAAGGCGCCGGGGTTACACGAGCGCTGGGGTTGCACGGCTGTTCTTCTGCAGCAACATTCGCCTGCTTTGCATCAGAAGGCCTATGAAGAATAGCCGGCCCTCTTCTTGTATTGCTGTGGCTTATGACACCCAGATGCCAGATCCGTTACGCCGAGCTCATGCGTTTGGCCCCGGCCTCGGCCGGAGCATGGGCCGATCTCGGTCGATCCTGCCGGGAGGGGTGTCAAGACCTACTGGAACACCCGGGGACTCCGATCCGCAGGAACGCGTATGTATGACGAGGCTGTGTCGCGCCGTCGCCGCGAAGGCACGAAGGCGACCTTCGATGTCTGTTCGACTCGGCTTGAGCGCAGGCGACGCTGCCGCCTCCGCCGCCCATCGTTCGGGACACCATCGCCTCGCTCGAGCTGCATCGCTGTTTCACGACCCATGCCGGCGAGCGGCGGCTGCGTCTTGCGTGATCCGAGGGATCCTGTTCCACGGCGTCCGCGTCGCGCGACGTGATGGCCGCTCACCCGCCCGTCGCGATTGCCCTCACCTGCTCCCCGCGGCCACCGCCATCGCTGCGTGTCACCGGCCGGCCTCCCCGCCCTTGGGGGTCGCCCCCTGTCCCGCCTGCGCCGCTACCAAGGCGCGTCCAGGACGTCTCACGAGTCGCCACGCGGCTCCCACGGCCCAGAGGCGCGTGGCGGCCGCTCCCCGGCCTCTGCGACCACGCGTGATACGGGCCAGACAGGGGGGCGGCGGCGGCGGCTGCGGCGGCGGCGGCGGACGCGCCGTGCTCACGGGCGCATTGCTCAGCGGCGGCCGCCGACCGCGAGGACGCGGGCCAGGCGGGTTCCGTCCTGCGGCGGCGGCGGCGGCGGCGGCGGCGGCGGCGGCGCAACGGGTCGGCCCGCCGTGGGCAAACCGTGCAGGTCCGCTCTTCCCTCCGCGCGCGCGGAAACACCTCCCTCCGGCAGCCACAACCGCGCGAGCCACGGCGCCGGCGGCCGACACTGGAGCATGGCGTGTTCGGTCGGGGGCCTTCGGCCTTCGATCCTCGGCCTTCGATACTCCGCATTCGGGACTCCGCATTCGGGACTCCGCATTCAGCGGCCGCGCCGCCTATCCGCCGCCAGGGCCACGGCGTGGCGCCAGCCCTCGGGGTGCCTGAGATCGGCGGACGGGCCTGCGGCGGGGGTTCCGGCGCCTTTCCGGAGGCTCGCTTGGCCCGCCTCTCTCAGCCCCGGCGCCGGGATCTGCGGCCAAACAGCCGTGTCAGCACCGACCCCTCGCTTCGGCAGGGTGTGAGCGGCCATCACGCGGCGACTGGACGCGGGCGGATGGCGTGTATCGCCCGTGACATGGGTGACTTCTGCACCGGCGGGCGACCGGAATGGGTTCCGGCAGCGGCGGCGATGCTCATCCTCGCCTACGGACCCGGCCCCGCATCACGATTCACGATTCACGATTCGCGGTTGATAGCGGACGGCGGCAGAGATCAGTGCGGCGGGAGCTGTCGTCGAGCCTCGCTGGGCGCGGCGTTGTTGATGACGGCCCTGCCGTCGGATCCGGCGACGTGGGTCCCGGGGCCGGCCCCCGCAGCCTCGGAGGGGCTGGCAGAGCAGATAAGACGTCGCTTGGAGAACAGTCCGCAGAATGGTTGGGCGTTGGGTGGGACGCCGATGGTGCGGGTGAAGCTCGCCGGTTGGCCGCTGCTGCTGCCGCTGCCGCTGCCAGCACGGCACGGCACCGGCAGCGGTAGCGGTAGCGAACTCGCGCGGGCCACGGCGACAGACGGCGGCTTCCCGCACTCGACGGGGGGCGAGCCACTCGAATGTCATTGTGTGCGTCGTCGTCGATGCTGGCACCGGATCGACGGAGGGGGGCATCGCTGCCCGAGGTCGCAGTGCGTTTCGCAATGCGGCGCGATGCGCGAGGCGCGACAGGCCGCGTCTTGGCATGCCGGCGCCCGCATCGGTCTGCCTGGCGGCCCGCAGGCGGGACCGCTTGCGCGGGGCCCCAGCCTCCCAAGCATGACAAAGACGTCGAACGGCATGTTTCGGTTCCATCCGCCGCGGCTTCGTGACGGCCTATTGGCCAATCAACGACGGGGCGAAGCACAGGTGATCGTGGTGAAGCCCGGCCTGTGCTCGGTGGCCCCACCCATGCCACTTTCGCAGCCATGCGGTGTTCGGTCTCGATGCCCGATGCCCGATGCCCGATGCCCGATGCCGATGCCAGAGCAGGAGCCGTCCGCCTCGGCGGCTCGGGCCGCGGCACACGACGTTGACGCGAGAATACGCGAGAATACTACTAAACGCGAGGATGCGATCCGATGACGTTGAATGACGTGCGCAGCATCGATGTGCAGATTGGTGCTTGTCTGGGTGACCGGCTGCTGGTGCGCGAGGCACGACCACGGAGAGGATGGCGCGCGCACGAGTCTTTCCTCGCCTTGACATTGCGCGGATCCTAGGCACCCCACCGATGCGCCTTGGTGTAACCCCGGCAGCCCGGCCCGCCCCGCCACCGGCCGATCACTGCCCCGCCCCCGCGCCGCGCCTCGTCCGGTCCTGTCCCGCCCAGCCCGCGCCTTGCCTCGTGGCCTTTTCCTTCCTCGGTGACGCCACGCACGCGTCCATTGGCGACGCGACGTGGGCTCGACGGATCGACACGGCGTGACCAACCCACGACCCCTGTTGCTGTAGGGTCAACCACCCGATAGAAAGAAACGCGACGATGAGTGCCTCTCCAGGCTCGCAGGGGCCTTCGCCCACAGAGCAGGTATGTGCTTGGTGCTCCCCGATCGCGCGCAGCCGTCCAGCCACTACCAGGGGGGTCGCGACCCCGACGCGCCTTTGGCTGTAGTGCCAACGCATGTCGTTGCCGTTGCGGCGCAGCGGTACAGCCGAAGGCGGGTCCCATCCCATGCCCGTGGCATGACAGTGTCCACTCACCCGCCTGGATGTCATTTCTGTTTTTATGGTGCTGCCTTCATTCTGATGGTGACCTCTCGGGTTCCAACAACCTATGGATGTCATGTAGGGGCCTTCCCCATTCTCAGAGCAGGATCCGACCGAAAACTATGCGGACTACCTGCAAACCGGCGCGAAATCGATTTCCAACCTGTTGATGTATTTCCAGGAGCGGGCCAAGATCGAGGCGAAGCATGCTCAGAATCTGGAAGAACTGTCGAAAAAAGCGCTGATGGCGGATGCCGGCGTCACCAAGTACACGAGCTCGGAAGCCGCCCGTCGCTTGTATCTGGGCACCAAGGAGATGGCCTCCTGCTTCCAGATGCTGGCTGACCATATCGCCTCGACGGTCGTGCCGACCCTGCAGATCGCGCGCGACTCGCAGAAAACACGGCGTCATACCCTCAAAAAGGACGCGCACCGGGTCTACCGCGAATACGCCGAAGTCGCCCACCAGGTCCTGCCCCGCCGACGCGAGGCCTACCTGAAGCGTTGTCGCGAGACCGAAGCCAGCGAAGCCCTAGTGAAGGATCCGGGATCGAAGGAGCACGTGGCTAAGGCCACCAAAATGCAGCGTGAGCTGCAGATGGCCGACTCTTCGTACCGGCATGCCGTCGAGGCCGTTGAGGACCAACGCCACAAACTCGTGGCCTTCGGCGATGTGTGCCGCAAGGGTACCGAGGCCGCCGAGTCCGAGCGCATCGCGGTCACCGAAGCCGCGCTGACCTCGTTTATCGAGGCCGACGACGTCGTAACCAAGAAGTACTGCCAGGTGCACAGCGAGCTGAACCAGTGCACCATCAACATCAATATGGCCGTCGATCTCGCGCTAGTCGGGTCGGAGTGCGAGCGACTGTGGCCGCAGCCGCAGCAGGTCTTCTACGAGCATGCACAGCGCGGTACCTTCCACGACCTGGCGTTTGGCGTCGGTCTCACGCTGCATACGCGTCTGCTCGGCGTCGCCGTGCCGCCGGTGCTGGAGGCGCTCTTCAAAGCGATCGAGGCCAACGGCCTCCAGGTCGAGGGCATCTACCGCATCTCGGGCCGCGTCACGGAAGTTCAGGAGTTGCGCGCCCGCGTCGAGCAGAGCCTCGCGTCCACGGACCTGTTGAGTCCGGATTGGGATATCCATGCGATCGCGGGTCTCGCCAAGACCTATCTGCGCGAGTTGCCAGAAGCCGTTTGCCCCTTTACTGTGAAGGAGCGCGCCGAGTATGCAGCACAGCCCGACGACGACACGCGTCTGCTCCTGCTGCAGAACCGGGTCCAGAGCTTGCCGCCAGCCCACCAGGATACGCTGCGACGGCTGCTAGACCACATTGCCCTAGTGGCGCAGCACGCGTCCACGAACAAGATGGTGGTTTACAACCTGAGCCGCATCTTTGGCCCGATTCTTTTCTCCAACGGCGGTGAAGCCTCCAGCACCGACGGCGCCTCTGCGGCCAACGCGGGGCCGGGCTCCACGGGCCTAGGTGCCCTCTTCCGCACCGCGACCAACAGCTTCCATACCTCGGAGAGCCCGACACGTGAGAAGGTCGATATCGCACTGCTGGAGTCGCTCAAGAACGACCGCGCGTTTGAGGAAATGGTCCTCTGGCGGCGCCGCCTTCTACCGCCGGCGGAGGAACGCCGTATCTCGGCCGACAGCAAGATCGCGCGTGGCGTCGCGGAGACGGCATTCGACACGGAAGCGGATGTGGCCTCGAACGCCGGGGAGGACGGCGACCGCGGGTCCCGCGATACGCCGAGTGATGGCCCCGTGGACAACCGCCTGAGCCAGCGGCCGTCGCGCACAACCGTCCCCCTGGTCAACTCGACCAGCCGGGCGACCGGCCGGAGCTCGGTGGGCTCCTCGGTCGGTCTGGGCAACGCGACACCCGTGGCGGCGATCGACCGAGCCATCTCGCAATCGAACCCGGCGCTCGGCTCCGACCGCGACGCCAGTGCGTCCCGGCCGCCGTCGACCACCGCGGCGCCGGACGCGGGCAGCCCCCGCCGCGGCGTCCCAGCTGCCGCCTCGTCCTCGTCGGTCTCAGGTGACACGGGCGACGAGTCGCGCCGGTCCCCTACCGCGAGCCGCCAGGACAGCATGGCTGAGCGCATTCCGTTCGATGAAACCGCTTACTTGCTACCGCCGTCGTTGCTCGGTTTCTCTTCAAACAAGGGTAGCCGACTGTTCGGCTCGCTCGAGGTCTCGACGGAGGACATGGACGACAATATCATCCATCGCATGCTCGGCGTCGGACTCGCCTCCGACACTAGCAACACGGCCGCCGCCGGCGACACCGACGCAACAGCCAAGTAGCCGACATCGATGCCGTCGCCAAGGGGCCGACGCCAATATTGCCCCTCGTGACAGCAGACCGTCCCCCTGACCGTAGGTTTCAGAGAACCAATCGCGCGACATACGGAGCACGAGACCCTCATCTGGTGGAATGCATCCCAGTGGATCCCAAGCAAGTTGGAAGCGGACGGGAGCGCGCATATGCCCACGTCGTCTGCAACGGCAGCGATTGTGCGATTTGTCGCTAGGGAATTGGATAGATGTTACATCGTGGTCTTTGTGCGGAGCTGGGCGTCCTGCAGCGAAGCAAAAAGGGCGCCCACGCCTTTGCCGGTCACGACGGAGGTGGGAATGAAATCAATATTCCATTCTGTCGCTTTGTGCACCGCGTCCTGGACGCGGATCCGGACATTGGCGATGTCGTCCGCTTTGGCGCCCACGAGCCAAATGATCGTTTCGGGACTGATTCTGCATACGCCGAGTTCGCAGCAGCATACCCATGGGAGTGAGTCAACCGATGCTTGAGCTCGATAGGGACATGGGTTTTGCGTCCTAGACCGTCTATATGCCCTCGTATAATTTTTGAAATCGCAACGTACCTTCGCACCTCATTATACCAGAATCGTGTTTCCCGGAAGGTCGATTCATCGAGCATATCGAAAACAATCAAGGCGGCCTATTGGCACAACAACTCGTCATAAGACAGTCAGGCAACACGCTCCCCGCATGAGTCAATATGGGTTATTCATCATATAGATCCGGCTAACCCAGACTTACCGCTGCGTTCTGGATAAACTGTCCCATCAGCACGCGTGTTCGCTCTTGACCCGAACAGCACCAAATCTTGAGTGGGACGCTCCGACTGATCCCGGGGTCAACAAAGGCCCGTCAGTTCAAGTCGAAAAAAGTAAAATGAGATGAGTCCTTGTACGCGCAAGCATCCTGCATCCTGCGAGAGATGCTGAGCGGGCATGCGGCACGCCTTCGATCGGATGATTGTCCTTTAGACCAGGCGTGCCCAAGGCGCTCGTCACCGCATGGTCTCATCACCCCACGACCTCTCATCGCATGTCGGCCGCTCACTCCGCTGTCGGTATCACGGGGACATGTCGGTCGCGAAGCCGACGCAAAGTGTCAACCGAGCGGAGTTGAGGAGCGCCGTAATCAGGAGGAGACCTTACGCGTCGGCATTTTTCTTGATGTAGAGATCGGCGCCGAAGGTCTGCGCGTATCCCGGTTTGAAGGGCAGGCCCAAGCCGGCCTCGACGAGACTGGTCTTGCCGGACCCGACGGCGCCGAGGACGACGACCTTACGCTGCTCTTCATAGTGGCCGAAGAGATCGGGCTCGCCGCGCGACTCCGCAAGCTGCACTGGCATTCTTTCAGCAGCAAGTCGAGGTTACAGGCTCGGGTCGGGGGTCACGGGGTCGAGGCGCACTCCACCGGCGGCTCGCCGTTCTCCGGAGCGGCAAAGCGGCTACCCGTAAGCGTGGTGGGGGTCGATTGCGTGTGACTAATCGGTGATGCGATCGCAGCGTGGAGAGCGGCGATCTCGTCGGTGCCAAGACCCGGTGCTGGATGTAGGTCAAGATGGGCGGCCAAAATTGCCATGGGTCGCGGAGGGTCTGGTCCGCGAGGATCGAATCGGCAAACGCACGGGATGGTCTGAATCCGCCTATTCACTCCACCGTCAGCAGGTTGGTATACGCACGCGATATCGCTGTGTGGTGAGACCATCACGATCACATCATCGTGTGCGCACGCGTCGCGCATCTCACACATGCCATCACCCTCGGCACAGTGTCGCACGGCAATGCGCACCACACCATGCTGTAGCGATGTTGCCTTCAAGGGGGCCGCGGCTAGCGTAGCCTTGGGGCCATCGCATCGCATCGTATCGCATCGTATCCATTGCATGGACGTGCGCGGTGGGAACGCGGGGGCGCAATGGCAACGACAACGGCCCCACCATGGGGCGACGATCTGCCTTCGGCACTCCCCACAAACAAATCAATCCTTCGGTGGCGAACGAAAGGAGATCAGCGCGACTCGCAAAGAAAAAAAAAATAGATAAAATAAAACGAGAAAGGCGCGCGGCGCATCGCCATGGTCAGTGGCCCATCCGCCACATGCTGTGGTCGTCGTGCGCCCGGGAAGGCAAGTGGCTCGTGGCGTGCAAGGACGGCAGGGTGTGGATGCGGATGCGAGCAAGCCTGGCCAAGCAGGCCTGACGGATGGCTTCAGATCCGGCTAAGCTGGGGTGCCGATGAGGCATAGCGCGTCGCGTCGCGTGAGGCTGCCGCCGTGCGAACATGGCACAAGCCTCCAGCGGTCCTGAGTACCTCGTTTTCGTCGTGAATCGGGACAGAGACTTCCATTGTCGGGCTGCTCGGGCATGATCAGCAGTTCAGCTTTTTCCTCGGAACAGCAGCGTTCATATGTTTTCAGGCTAGGAAAGGACATGAACATTGCTTTGATTTTACACTATCGATATAGGATGAATGATGGTGAGCTAGTCGAGCTGAAGCAAGGCCGCGACACCGCGCAAGATCCAGTGCTCTTCGGTGGTCGACGGATCCATGGGCAGCTGGATGGGCAGTACGAAGTTGGTCGAGTGGCCTGTCGTACTTAGCACGCCGCGACGCGCGCTGGTTTTGTACACGGGGCAGGTGTAGCTCGGCTTCTTGGGTACCGCCGACTCAGGCTGGCCTTCAGCGTTCATGATGCGTCGCAGGGGTTTGAAGTGAACCAGCGGCAGGTAGTTGTACAGCACCGACGGGAGACTGTCCACGATGCATCGGGCCTCGGGGTCCCATCGCGCGGCTTCCAGGTATAGGCCCGAGACATAAACGCCCTCGTCAGGGCCCTGGCTAGCCTTGGTGATGTCGAGGACCTCAAACTCAAGCGTCAATTCGTCAATGGGGATGGCGAGACGACGCGCATAGTTTTGCAGCGTGGCCGTAATAAACGATTGCGTCAGGCAGAAACCCGACATCCAGAAGACTGCCGGCGGTCCTTGGTCGATCCACCGTTGGAAAAAGTGAATGCGCTCGACAAAATCATCGATGTAGGAGGCCAGCGGCTTCAGCGACGGGTACGACTTGGCCGCCCAGAACGTGGGCACCTTGCCAAGCATCAAGTTCTTGCCCGTGTCCTCGAGCTCTTCCGTGAGCAGGATCAGACCCGCCGTGGCTTTGAGCAGGTTCCGCAGGCTCGTGGCGATCAAAATGATCAGACGGTTGAACCGGGTTAGCTCTTGGATCAGTACCGTGTTCATACTCTCGTGGTAGTCAACAGGGTATTTGCGCATCACGGCGGCCACGTCGAAGGGCGCCGGGATGCGGGCCAGGATCGACCGCGCGATTTCGGTCAGCGCATCCTCCGCATTGGCACCGGGACGTGTCGCCGCCACGCCGCTCCCGCCGTTGTCCTGTGTCTTGGCGATCGTGTCCAGCAGCGACTTGGTGTCCGAGAGCTGGCGGGCAATGTCGCCGTTGTCATGGATGCCGAAGGCCTCGGGCTTCTGGTTGAGCGGCAAGCGGCGGATGTGCTCGAGATAGCCCTCGTAGCTCGTGGCGGCCGTCATCGTGGCGGGCACCGTGTAGTGACCCGAGGCCGAGAAGGCATAGTTGGGCTGCTTGATGGCGTGCACGTTGATGAACTTGCCGAGAATCGCGTTGAGCGTGCGGCGATCCCAGTCATCCGTCACACGACCGCCGTAGTTGCACTCGCCCGTCAGATAGAGCAGCGCATCAAACGGCACGATGCCGGCGGGGCTTCCGTCGAGGAACATCTGCAGCTGACGCACCGAGATCCGCAAGTCAGACTCGTTGAACTCGTACGGGATGTTCCAACCGAGCGGACCAAACTGGCGACGCTCCTGGACCACAGCGTGGAACGTGCACAGCGAGAAGAGCAGCTTTTCAAAGATGTCCTGCTTGACTTCGGGCTGTGCCTCGGGCGGTCCGGCGGCCAGCGATGAAAAGAACTCCGGTGACGAGATGGGATCCGTCAGGTAGGTTTTCAGAATGTTGGCACGCAAACCACGGGGCGGTTCGTTCGTCATTTTAATGGCACGCTGGAGAACCGACATCGGGAAGCTGGGGCTGGGGTAGCTGGTGAGCCAGAGCCGGAAGGACGGATTGATCGTCTTGTCCAGCGGATTGTTGGACGCCGTCAGCATGTCGTCAACGATCTTTTCCAGCGAGCTCAGCCAGCTGGTGGCTAGGTGGCAGTTCTGCAGCACGACCCAGTCGCCCTTCGCCTGCGCCTCACTGATCATTTGCGCCGCGATCGGGCCTTGACCTTGGCCGAGAGAAATTGAAAAGACGCGGCTGCTCCCGATGCCCGAATCGTCCGCAAACTTGAGCAATTGGGCCATAGGATCCATTCCGGGCGACAGCACAAAGACCAAAGGCGCGTAGTGGCTGCTGTCCTCAAACGAGGCGGCCAAATCAAACGGCGGCGGCTCTATAAACTTCTGAGACATCTTGAGCTTGATGAATTCCTGCACGGCAGGGATCAGACTTTGCGGCTTCAGCACGCGAATCAGCACCAGCTTCTGCAGTTCATCCAGATGACTGCAACCCGTCTTGGGGAGCGGTGCATTAAACAGATCTTCGGCTTCGGCGAACGCTTGCCACTCGCTCAGCTTGATGTGGCGCAGAATGTCTTTCCAGTCAGGGCTGACCGCCGTCAGCAGCATCAGTTCCTGCCAAACACGATCCGTAAACAGCGTCGCGTCTTCGGGGCGTGGACCAATGTGCGGACCGTCAGCAACAGGGGGCATGCCTGCTGCGCCATTGACCAGGAAGTTGAGATCAGGCAACTTGATCAGGTTCCGCGTTCGAAGCACCGTCGTGCACAGCTGGAAAGCAAACAGCAGCTTGTCGCGCTCAAACAAGCTGCGGCACACGTTCGAGTAGAACAAGAAGGTAAAGTGATTCTCCAAGTTTTTGAGACGGCGCGTGACGACGCTGCTTTTGGTCGAGTGTGTGATCGCGTTGACGTAGAGATCAACAAACCAGCCCAGACTAAACTGGTACATGCTGTCGATCTGGGCCAGATCGGCCACCATGAAGAACACGCTACTTGCAAACTCAGCGATTGGGCGGTAAGATTCGCGCGTTTCATCGATCTTCTTTTCGGTTTCTTCGGCTACCTTTTGCTTTTCGCTCAGTTCCACCGAAAGCAGTTTAGACGACGAAAGAACCTGAATGGCTGTCTCATTCTCCAAAATGTTGCCCTCGGACGAGGAGAGAATCTCGAGAATGCGGTCTTCGATGCTCTTTAGTCGTTTTTTGTTCTCGGCACTCTGCATGATCAATTGATTCTTTTCGTCCTGAAGCTCGGGCCGCTCTTTGGACACTACGATGCCGAGAAGTTGATCCTCTAAGCCTTCTTGAATGATCATGAAGTTCAGCAGCGTCACCTTCGTTGAGATCTCAGGCAGATAATGGGGATTGCGGAGCTTCGTCGTGATGTACAAACGGAAATTGTCGCTATATTCCACGATCGCGTCACCCAGCCGGATGCAGTTCACACCGCCAGATTTGAAGATTTGCTTGCCCAGCACACTGTCGAGGACAGGGTCGAGCTCCTCCTTGACATTCTCCAGCAGCACGGGCTGGCCGAATGTGATGGCGTTTTCCAGCGTTCGAATGTAGTCGGAATCAGTCAGCTTGATGACTTGCAGATTGTTAGACGCCTCCATCTGCTTGATCCATCGGTTGGCTTGGCCTTGAGGATCGATCATAAGTGGCCACTGGCGACTGTTCTTGATGATGATGCCGTTGTCAATCGAAAAGTTGTCGGACGGCATGCCGTAGATGGCCCAGTCACGGATCTGGATGGGGTCGCCCAATATCGACGACAAGGTGAATTTTTCGGAGCAAGGGATGCCCACGCGTCGGCATTCTTGGATCCAGTCCGTGGTGCACTCCTGGCGGTACGTCTTGGAGAATGCGCCCAGGTAGGCAATCACGCCTGATGCAATGAGAATGTTGCCGGGCAGGTCAACCAGAGCCATCTCCATGTCCTGCACAATGATGGTCCAACGAGATTTCTCGCCGCCGAGACCACCCATCAGCTTTTGGGCACGGTCGAGCTGCTCCTCGCACGATTTAACCTCACCCTCAAGACGCACCTTCTTGTCAGCTAAACCCTGCAGTTCCGCATTCAATGATGCCAGACGGTCTTCAACAGCTTTCAGGACGGCTTGCTTTTCGTTGAGACTAGTCATGGTGACGGATAACTCCGCTTCAGCTTGGCCAAGAGCCACTTGCTTGGGTGCCACGACCTTCGCGACGCGGTCGTAGGCCTCCATAGCGAGAATCCAGCTGCAAAGACCTTCGGCGGCTGAACTCGCATTGCGGACCTTTTCGGGCTTGAACTCCGAATTGGTCATGAAGGACGTGCGGATTTTCTTGACGACATGGGGCGGGATGTTGTCCTTGTCAAAGGCTTTCAGTGAATCTAAGAATCGTGGATCACTCAGCATTTTCAAGGAGGTCTTCCAGTAGTCGTTGATCATCTTGCCTGATCCAGACGGATCCGGAATCTTGTCCGGTTTGATGTCTTTCATGACGCAGACAGCCTCCATCACCAGCTTCACGCCGTCCGGTGGGTTCTTCATGCTCTTGACCAGATCAATGTCCTGCTTCTTGAGCGTGTCAAGAGCAGCCAGAGCCGAACGAAGCAGAGGTAAGGCTTCGGCCAGCTGGGCCTCGCAGTCGTCCTTGATAGCCTTAGCTTCTTTCGCCTTGGACATTGCTATCGCTTCTTCGGCCGAAACATTAGTCCGCGTGGCTTCCACTTCGACTGATTCGCGCTCGATACGGATCAGCATATCTGCCGTTTCCTGCTGCGTGCGAACAAGTTGCGGCTGTAGGTTGGTCAAATCACTCTGCATCTGCATGACTTGCTTAGCAGCAAACTCCAGCTTGCTAAGACCGCTCTGGTATCGGCGCTGGATGGCCAAAATTTCGTTGCGCTTGATGCTAAGCAGGTTCTTGTAGCTTTCCAGCAAACCAAGATAGCTCGTGGGAGTCACATAGTTGTAGCGACGCGCATGGGCGGCAAATCGGGTGGAAAGTTCCTGCACGGTAGTATGGAAGTAACGGCACATATGAACCACCTTTTCTTCGAGCTGGGCATTCAGGGAAACATCTCTCAAGGACTGCTGGGCCACCGCCTGCAGCGCATCGCCTGGCCAAGCCTGGAACCAATCGATGGTACAGCAGTTGACGACTGCACCGAACTGACGCAGCCGGTTGCGGAAAGCACTACCGACGGGCGACATACACAAAACAATGTGGAGGTTGCGCTTGACGCGTTCCACAAAGAACGAATACAGCATCATGGACGACATTTGAATTTCCTCACCCCCCTGTGCCGCCGCCTGGGCCGCAGCTTCGTTCGCCGCGGCGCCCACTTTCTCCAGGATCGCCTGGAACTCATCGGGAGCATATAGGTTGGGGACATCACCGCTGTTTAGCAGACTGTTCACGTCTTCGAGGAAACTTTCCGATTTGATGTGCACGTCGGGGAAAAGGAACGTCACTGGACGGGCATCACATCCAGCGATCATCAGCAGCTTCTTAAGGTCCTCGCGCCAATCCGCGATACTGTAGTTTTTGCTGAGCTCGATCTGGAAGACATCCATGTCACACAGGAAGCAGGCTAAGCGCGTCAATGATTGGCGACCGCTGCCGCCGACGCCGACCAGCAGGGCATGGCCACCCTGCAGCTTGAGAATGCGGCAGATTTTAAGAACATGCTCGACGGCAAATCGGAACAGAACGAGATTCATTTTGGTTTTCTGAATCAGATTGTACTCGTTCAGGCTTGACTCAATGAGCGCGTGGAGAGCGTGATAGTGCTTGATCTGAATGTACTCGTTGCTGCGCGAGATCGTCGGGACGTCGGAACCCGGCTCATCGTCGTGGTCACCAGCCGCTGGCTGCGTGCCACGTGAGACGCGGTCGTCACTCGCCGACAGCACATCTGTGTAAAGCAGACCACGCAGCGTCTCGCCTGTTAGCTTGCCGTCTGGATTCTTCAGGCTGGTGAACACGTCGTGCTTGTCGGCATGAAGTACCTCGAAGGCGGTATCTTCCATGGCTTTGATGAGCATTTCACGATCGGTGTCGTTCGTCAAACGGTCATAGTAGATCCGTGCTGTCTCGTGGGTCCACAGACTGATCAGATGAGCGGGCTCCGAGACATGCTCCGGCAACGCCCGGCAGATGCCCTGGACCACGCGCGAATAGTCACGGAGGTTGAACGTGTAGTGCATCTTCGCCGGCGTCGGCAGCAGATTGGATAGAGCCCACTGAAAAATCCGCGTACATGCCGGAGCGAGGGCCTTCGTTGCAAACCGCTTGACCTTCTCTGTGAAATCGAACCGCTCACAAAACTGCCATTTGAGAATCATGGAAAAGATCTCGCCCAACGTGCGCTGGTTAAAGCTGTTGATGGCAATCTGGTTGAAGTGACGGAGGAAACGCGAGGTCACGATGTTCTGCGACCCGGTCAACATCGGCCCGGCCGCCGCAATTAGCTGAACATCAACAATCTCGAGACGCGTGGTATCCTTCTTGTCGTACCAGTTTCCATGGTCTAGCAGCTGGCGGAAGAGTTCAATCGGAGGCTGTGCGCCATACACTTCCTTTTGGACGACATTGACGTCATCCACGAAGACCACATACTTTTTGTTGGTCGGGGCACCGTAGACACCCTTGCGACGTTTCTCAAACTTAGACATCAGCAGGTCTTGCACTTGACTCGAGCGCGTTCGGGCAGAGAAGTTGACAAACAACGGCTGGAATGTAGAGGTGTCGAGCTCGTTCAGCAGTTTGTCCATGATGTACTTGCTCTTGCCGGTGCCAGTTGGGCCAATGAGCATGGTTGCGACTTGTGCTTTAATGAGCACGTCAATGAGATACTTGTATCGCGCTGTGTCCTTGGTGGGCACGACAATATCGCGGAACTCGGCATCAGGCGCAATCTGGAAGTCTGTAATTGCGTTTGTCCAAAGCGACCACAGGCACAAGTCTTCTCCAGATTGAATATCTTCGGTACGAACGTGAAGCTGGTAATCATAAAGCGAACCATCCTGGGGAAGCAAGACGAGCTGCTCGGACTGGGATTCAATCAGCACGCGGAAATGGTGGTCAAATTTGTCTTGGGAGGTCAGATCCAAGCAGCCACCAATTGACCAGAGTGTACTGAAGACAAAAAGACCATAGAAGGCCGTCTTGAGCTGGACATCATGATTCTTGTAGACTTCAAAAATCCCATTGTGGCCCGCTAGCAAATTCATCAAGGCATTAACCAACCCGATCGGCGTGGTAAGGCTGAGCTCTACACATGAGTCGCTCTTCACAAACGCGAGCAGTTTGGGGACAAATGTCGTGAATAGCGCGGCCACCCAATCTTTGATGTTCACGAGGGCTGACTGCTCATTTAGCCAGCTGGTAAAAAGCGGACGCCAGCCGAGGCGCTCAGGCTCCATGTAGATCATACCACAGCGACTGACAGTCGCGGGGGAGGCCACAGCGAGGTCGGCGACTTCAAAGACAAGACTCATGGTATTGCTGAGCTGGATGATTTCACCACTCATCAGACAGAGCTTTTTGTTGTCGTCCAGCACCGTATTCATGTTTTCGATCCAGATGGCGTCGACGGGTCCGTCTAGAAGGACCCAGTAACGATCGGGCAAAGTGGAGCTGGCAAAGTATCGGAATGTCGTGGCGATCACACCATCGGTCCACTCGTGCGAGACCGGGTCAAACTCGCCATACAGCTGGCCCATCGTAATGCTTTTCGGATTAATGACGCGGTACTGAACGGGAAGCCATCCATGTTTAGTCGATTGTGACTGTGCATAGAGCTCATTCAATGCTTTTGCCAGCACCTTGTAAGCAGACGTCTTGCCCGAGAAGGGCTCACCGACCAACATGAAGCCGTGTCGAACCAGCATCATCTCATACAATTGGATAACCTTTTCGACGAAGGGTGCGACAATCTGCAGTTTGTAGTGACGGCAGGCATCTTCAATGGCATAAATGAGCTCGTCGTAGTCCGGCTTCGGGAGGGTAATACCAGGGAACAAATCAGAAGCGATACCACGGAAGAGCTCGATGTCCTGAGAGAGGAACTTGGGCAAGTTGACGTCCATGATACTGCGCAGAACGAGGATATCTTCCTGCTCCGTCGGGTACATCAACTTCAGGTTTCCAGCCGCCGTCAATACACTTTTCACGGCACGCATGCCGTAGTCATAGTGATCCTGGGACGACAGTTGTTCTGAACACAGACGGTAGGTGGCCGTGATCTTACGAGCCAGCATACGTGCCTGCACAAACCCGAAACTGTACAGCGTAATTTCACCGATCAAGGTGTAATCGGGAACCATCATGGCCACAGTACGGAACAGCGCCTTCAGGTTATCGGGCAGCTCACTGCGACCGGCATAACCCGGATTCATGGTGATAAACACAGCACATGTGGGGTTCAGCCGAAGCGTGGTGCCCTCGAAATTGAATTCGATGGCCGATGCGGCGATCGCACGCTGAATCGTCAGAATTTGCTGAGCCGTCACCGACAGTACTTCCAGGTCGATACGATTGAACTCATCGAAGCAGGCCCAAGCACCGGCCGATGCCAACCCCTTGAAAAACTTGCCCATCGCCAGATAGTCCAAGCCGTCCGAGCAGTTGTAGACGACGCACTGTTTGGCCAAGGCCTTGGCCAAGTCCTTCGTCGTTTCAGTTTTTCCCGTGCCAGCAGGACCTTCGGGCGCACCACCGAGGTTGAGCTGGAGGGCCCCAAATAAGGTCCTGTAACAACGGTCCGTGAGAGGCGTGATGACGAGTCGCGAGCTGTTTCCGAGATACTCGTATCCATAACGCTTCTCGGCATTGATCATGCGAACTGTGACGTCGCCATTGGTGGGGTTCTCGGGATCCAGGTAGTATCGCAGCTGGCTCTGCCAGCTGAATTCGGAGACGCTCGAAAGCTGCTTCGCGCACAAGTCACCGATAACGTCGCGGGCATGTACGTCGAGAACCACGAGCGCGCCGAGCGTCAAGCGGGCCATTTTGCTCGGCTGGCCGCGCACCAGCTCGATAATCTCGTTCAGCTCGTCGTTCAACACTTGGAAGAACTTTTTGGTGGCGGCAGGGCCGCGGGCAATGGCTTCTTCAGCGCGGAGCGTCCACAGGATTTGGGCGACGCACAACACCGCTTGACCGGGCCAGTCGAGGACCCACTCCCTGCGTGGCTTACTCGTATAAGCGGTGGCGGCCTGACCAATTGTGTGCTGCACACTGGCCATCATGCCTTGCTCGACTTGAAGAAGCCAGCGCTCTACCGAGCCACGCGCATCGGCAGTGGAGATCGTTTCGGTCAAGGGCAGACGCTCCTTCTCGCTCGAGATGAGGGCCAGAATGTTCATCTCGGGGTCAAACTCCAAGCGGTTGATACCTTCAAAGCACTTCTTGAGATGCGGCTCCACACGGGTGGGATCTTTGGTTTCAGACAAGATCTCGAGCATCTCGTCGTTGGACAAGAAGAAGAAACGCGGGAAAAACAGACGCTTGACCTCCAGGTACGAGTTGAGACCTTTGATGATCAGCTCAAGATACTGATTGTCTTTGTTGAGCTCGTCAAGTAGATTGGGCATCGCCGTAACCGCCATCACTGCCGACTGAGCATCGACCGCGCGCATCAGCGTTTTCCAGCTGGAATCCACGCTTTTGAACATGCGGCCCTCTTCGGGCATCTGCACAAGAATATCCTCGCTACTGAAAATGGGCTCCAGATACAACCATGTGGACTGCACTTTCAACCACGCGTCAACGATTTCCTGGCTCATGAGCAAGCGCTGCTCAAATTCCTTCACCTGGGACTCCAGAGGCTTGATATAGGGGGAACCACGCATGCTTTGGACTTTGACGATGTGATCGTCGAGCAGCAGCTGAATTTCGTCCACAGAGGCGAGCACGAATGTATCGGAGTCGCGGTAAGGAATCGGCGCAAAGGTGAGCGGCTGCCAGTCGGCAATCATTTTGTTAAGGTTTTTCTCGATGGTAAACTCCTTGGACGCCATATCGCTGATCTCACGGAAAAGCGGCAAGTGCGGGTGGATGTTGTTCTTGAGCATTCTCCGAAGCGTTGTCGTCGCATCTGGCTTGAGCTCTATGCCAACAATGGCCGACATCCGCTCCCAGTGACGATCGCGGAGACCCGGATTGCACATCACCTGGATCACAGGCACGTTTTGCAGGAATTCCTCCAAGCGCTCCTGGACTTGGCGAACAATGTTCTTCGACGGATTCTCTTTGCCCATGGAGCCCAGCAAGCGGAAGATCTCGCGTTTGAGACTATCGATTTCCTCCTCAATTTGATCGCTTTCCAGTTCCAACAGCGGGCCATCCATCCATCGTTTAAACGATTTCTGAAAGTTGGTCGCCATGTTGTAAAGCGCTTGGTAAGGCTCCAATGCGGAAAGCAGCTGTTTGCGCTGCGGGTAAACACTCACTTGCCAACCGAAGAGCTTCTCCTCGCGATTAAACGCAGCCACCGTGTCTTGAGCCGATTGCAACTGCTTGGTAAGGGTCTGAACCTTCTTGATGTAGAAGGGCATATCTTCCAGATCACCCACTTGCTCAAACTCGGCAATTTGCTTGGTAAACTGCTCGAGCTCCAGCTCAAATTCATTGCGGCGCTGACGCAGCGTCACCGCTGATTTCTCCTTGGCCTCTCCAAAGATGGCGCAATTTTGTTCGAGGATCGGAATGATGCGTGTCGGCCATCCAAAGGCTTGATTGTTGATGGCCAAATGATCTTTGGACAAGAATGTCGCGCCCATGAGGTATAGCAAGATGGAGCGAGAAGCGTCGAGACGCTCTTGCAACGCAGGAAGGTCCACCTCGCGCGCTTGATCCATGAATGCCATCTGATCCGCCATCTCTTTGAAGTTGTCAGGGACGGCCAAGGCAACGTCAGCAATACGTTGATAGCTGGCACATATCTCTTGGTGATCGGTGATCTGGCGCTGAACAATAAACTGAATGGCCAAATTGGCAACTTCTTGGGCCCGAGTGACAAAGTTGCGGTTAAGCTCATCTAGGTGCAGCTCAAAGAGCGGCAGCGACTGACGCGCTGGGTTGTCCATGGTGATACTCGATGCAATTTTGCGGTATTTCTCGATTTCTTGGGAGCACTGCCAGAAGTTGGGATTGACCTCAAGCATCTGCTTCATGGCCGGCAGGAGCTCCGTATGCAGCGTCAAAAGGGGGGAATATGCGTCGTAGCGGTTCAGATATTCCATCAACTGCTTCCATGCCTGCGTGACCGAAGCCGTCATGCGGACACGTGCTTCTTCAATTTCATGTGCATTGAGAAGCACGCTGAATTCACAATTCGATGTGAGACCCAGGAGCTTCAGTTGAGCAAAGTCCACTTCCTTATCGCTGGTGGCCATCTCATAGCGGAGTTTCGGATTGTGGTAGAGAAGCTCCAGAGACGGGATGTTGCTGATGGTGCGCTGCAGGTAGTCTAAGCTTTCAGCCACGAGCTCCATCACATCCGACAGCGGCGGATCAAATTCAATCTTGTCCTTCTTCAGGTAGAGACGCACCAACAAGTGAGACGGGCCTTCGACCTGGCCATCCTCATTCGTCGGCAGAATCAGAGTCTGGCAGATATCTTTCAACGAGGCGTCCATGATGTTGTATATGCTGGCTTTCAGCAAGGCTTGCCCCGTCAGGTAGAAGTTGAGAGGCAATGTCTCGTTGTCTGCCGCCGCCGCCTCGGCCTCACGCGCCAAGATCTTGCCAGCGGCCATCATCCAGGTCTTGGTGATGAGCTCCTTGCTCTTCTCCGACTGCACCAACAACGAGCTGCGGAATGCCGATATCCGAATCGCTTCAGAAAGCGGTGGCCCATGACGTGCATTCGATCCGTGCGCCACAGAAGTTGACATGTGTCCAAAAAGGCGCATGTCTTTGTACGTGTCGCCCAGCGCCAGCAGCTTCTGCATGGAAGGCCGCAACAGGTGAAGATGGGCGGTCAAAGCACGTCGCGCCTTTGCAAAACGCTCCCGCCGTGCAGCGCGGGCGTCTTCAGTCTCATTGCCAAACGTGTCGGGCTCAAGCGGAGCACTTGTAGGATTCTGGCCT
The DNA here is from genome assembly GCA_003615045.1 of Caulochytrium protostelioides. Classification (NCBI taxonomy): domain Eukaryota; kingdom Fungi; phylum Chytridiomycota; class Caulochytriomycetes; order Caulochytriales; family Caulochytriaceae; genus Caulochytrium; species Caulochytrium protostelioides. Next base: position 3,965 of record ML014192.1, on the reverse strand, counting down.
TCCAAGGGTGACCGCAAAATGAAGCTTACGGCGGCAGTTTTGTTGCTTTCCAGAAAATCTTCTCTCGTTTCAGTAAACAAAGCGCGCGACTCCGGGGGGAACTGGCAAACGAGAGACTGCGGTAGCATGTTCAGGATCGCATTCGTCCATTCCGGCTCAAGATCGCCCTCTGTGTGCTCTCGAATGCTCTCGGTGAAGTAGGCATAAAACCTGGCTACAGCTTTGCCGTCAAGAGCAGGCTGATCTTCCAGATATCGTTCGGTGAAGGACTTTTTAGGCACGTAATTATCGTCGATGTGACCAAGCTGCCGTTCCAACACTTGCTGGGGCATGGGCAAGATCGAGCTCGGGATACTCAGATTCTTGCTGTGGGGCACGCCGGCTTCTTCACGGCGACGAATAAGAAAGTCGAGCAGCAGTGATTTGAAGGTGGAACCATCAGACATAGATGCATGATGCGTCTTTTCCACCGGATGGAAGACTTCCGCTTCCGGGGAAGCTTCAGAAAACGATGCAGCGGAGCGGGGACGTCCGGATACGTCTTCCTGCGTCTCATCAGGCACATTGCGCATTTGAATACGGGGAAGCGGAACGGGCACCGCGTCCACAGGCGACCGGCCCCCAGAAACCAGCCGCTTGGCTGGGTGATGAGCAATGCGGACATCTTTACGATGGCCTTCGGGAATAAGGTAGCCGTTCAAGCGCGTCGCTCGAGACTGGCCCACCAAATCTGAAATATCACGTATGCATCACATGGGAAACCAAGTAGGAGATAAATCAGCGTTAGGAAATCCCGGGAAACAGTTTTAATGTGACAGACACTGGCTGCAGCATGATACAGAATGACTATCATGTCTTCTGAAAAACGACATTTACCTTTCAACGCCTCAGATCGGGTATGTAGTTGCTGCGCTTGATGAGAAGACTGGTCCGCGGTGGGCAAGGTGCCATGAACCTTGGCTTGCACGGCCGGTTGGGAAGGCGGGCCATAGGTATGCCGGTGGGCGCCCGAGTTGGGACGAGACGCGGCCATGATGCCGATCTCGTTCGACGAGCCGTCTTCGGAATGCAATAATCGGCTGATCGGCGTGATGCTATAGCGCTGATCGGAAGCGGTCGTCGACGCCGCGGCAGAAGGCGGATATATTACACAGTTACCCGTACGGGCAAAACCGGCGTCCACAATGGTCCCCGCGGTCCTGCAGGACGTCCTCACTCGAATAGAGCAGACCTGCTGCCTCTAGAGCGTCCAGCGACCGACGATGTCCACACCGAATCTGATTTTTTTTTTGGCCGATGGCTTGTTCTTGGCGATGATTGTGACCACGTCGTTTGAACGAGCGGAATCGGAGTCGCGGATCCGATCTAACCAGAACAACGAGGAGTCGACGACGGCTGGAAGGGAAGGTGGAGACGAAGTACTAGTAGAAATATCGAAGATCAATTAATGGTGCTTTCGCCGATAGGGCGGCTGAGCCAAACGAACAACGTGAGCTAGCCCATTTCACAGCACTGTGCTGATCAGGCCGGGTTTTCATCGTCTTCGCGTGCCAAGATCTGGCTCGGCACGGCAAAACAGGATAGAACACACCTGATGCGAAGAGACGGGGCGCCGTCGGCCGGTCGGGTCGGCCCGCCACGGACCGCCAACCTCAAGCACCACGGTTCTTTTGGCGGGCCGCCCCACGGCTTTCGATCGTCCGATGTGCCCGACTGGATTGAATACACCTACGGCAGGCTGCACCATTGATCACTCTTCAGAGACCACGCCTGCACGACCAATTGTGCCGCACGTGGAACCTCAGCCTATTATCTCTTTATATCAAATCGATTCGAGTCTATGTATTCAATGAGACCACGATCCACGACGATAATGGTCCCCTGCAATTCACATGATGTAATTCCTCGTTCATCGGACATGATTTCTCTCTGACATTCTAACATTCAAGAGATGTTGAGGCAATCATGAAAAAGCTGCGCAACCTTATAATACAACATTATCTCCTCTCCTCAGGCCGCGCCGACGCCGGTCAACCCGGTCCGCACGACCCAGGTGTATGCCCAGACCCATGTGGTCCTGAAACCCAGTCAACGCCGGCGCCAGGGTATCGTGGTCCGGGATTTGCTATGGTGTGAAGTCGCCAACGGCAAGGTCGTGAACCGCGATCTCAGTGCCGCGTTGAACATCCGACGCTGCCTGGCCATGCGGGTCAGACCTGCAGCGTTGTGCCGCATCCCCGTACAAGCCTCTATGCAGCCCGTAGCCGGCAATCTCATTGGACCGAATGCGCTATTGCCGCCGTGAGGAATCCTTGGGGGCCAAGGACGATATGGGGCCCGTGTTGAGTAAGAATGAGCCTATATACACGAGAAGCTCGTTGAAAAAAATTAGTCCATTCTAGATGTCCAGCGGTCATGCTAGCGGATTGATAGTATGATGGCTATGGGCGGCAGTATTCAAGAGTGGCGGCGTGCACTACCATTCACCGCCAGCCGCAGGATGCTACAGAAAAAAGAGTGGCACGACGTTTCGCAAGCGAAAGAGATCGAAAAAGAAAAAGTTGACCGGACCGGGGACATTGAGTGGCCGGCAAAGTGGCAGACAAAAACCGACGTAATGGCTACGCCATGTCGCTGATGGTCGAAATGGCTAGGGAATGTTGTCGGCGCAGCCCTTTGTGGCGTCAAGGCTCAGACTTGTTGTTTAGGCACATCTCCGCGGAATATTGTAGCCATTATCACGACACATAGTATTTTTTAGAATCTGCCTGGCGGAATGGCTCATTAGACGCCACGATCCGTTCACGGTTTCCGCCCGGTGGCAGCACAGCCATCACCAGTGGCGCTGCCTTTTTGAAACTTGGCGCCAATCACAACGAACGAGGGCACAATCAGCACAAACCAACGGCAACGATCAAGAACTGATTCAGACGGTTTGAAAGGCCGGTTGCGCCGCATATCTCCCTGAATCTGACAGGGTTACTGACTCTGCCAACGCTTTCTTCCGTACCATCAAGGCTAATGTCATGTCTCAGAGTGGACATTGTCCACAGAGTGGACAGTGGCCAGTTTTAGGTTGACGTGAACACTCTGCAGGATACATTCAAAACATCGACAGTGCGTCCAGTAAACATTTCATCCGCATTACCTTTCAAGCTGCTTGCACATGATTGGATCCAAATTCAAACTCGAGCTACAATTCTTGTTATAGCATTGCTTTTACACTATCCTCGAGATACTGCAATCATTGTCCTCCTTTGTTTGATCATTTTATCTTCCCTGGTATCGAACTGATCGCTTTTGCTCGGCGTAAAGGTCGGGCTATCACGGTGTGACCCACTGTTATCCGAGACTTGTCTCCTCCTCCATCCTTTATCGGCTCGCTTAGCACCACGGTTTAGTCGATCGGCATCATTTCGTTTGACGGCGTCATGTCTACTATGTCCGTGTCGCACCCCACCCAGGAAGACCCTTTCCTCGGGCTTCTCTTTGCACAAGAGCTCGAGCATGCCCCCATCAAACCCGAAGATGCAAATGCCCTTTCCCCAAGCGATGTTTCGTCGCATCTGATGAAGTTCCAGCAGATGCAGCAGCACCACAAACAGCAGCAGCATCGTGACCAGACAATGAATCAGATCCACAATGCACTTCGAGGTAAGGCTGACGCCACCCTTCAAGTGCATATGCAGCAACATCATGCGACGCTTGATCTATCGTCGAAGCTGGATCATATGCGTGCTGGTCAAGCACACACCCAAGCTGTTTCTCACCCGGTGGAGCACGCAGCCGCACCTGGTGGGGACTTGATGCCCTCGCTCAGTCAGATTGTCGATCCAACCGGCGTCATTCCTGCCGTTTTGCCGCTTCTGCAGTCGTCGACCGCCCGTTCTGCACACTCCACATTGTACCATCAGCCTCGCCAAAAGCCAGGCCGCAAACCCAAGCTTCAACGAATTGAGGACCAA